>MU751600.1:6474-18204 GCA_026770625.1 Nicotiana glauca
CAAGTCAGGATCCTCAACGGTGCTCTACCCCACGCTCAGGTCCAGCATGCAAGTCACCTCAATACAGTACTAAGATGTGCAAATCCGGGGTTTTACACCCTCAGAATATCATTCACAAGTATTACTCACCTCTAGCCGGCCGATAATCTAGCTCGCCAAGCCTTTCCCTCTTGAATCTACCTCCTCGCGTGTAGAATCTGATCAAAACCATAAGGGATACGTCACAATAGGCCAATAAACCACAACCCAATCGAAAAGACTCGAAAAACAACAAAAACCACGAAGTTGGCAAAACCTGAGCCCCGGGCCCACTTCTCGAAAAATTATGAAATTCACATTTCGGGAATCCACGTCTCACCACGATTCCGTACATATAAAATACACAAGAATCGGAGACCATTGGCCCCCTCAATCGCC
Source organism: Nicotiana glauca (assembly GCA_026770625.1). Taxonomy (NCBI): domain Eukaryota; kingdom Viridiplantae; phylum Streptophyta; class Magnoliopsida; order Solanales; family Solanaceae; genus Nicotiana; species Nicotiana glauca. Next base: position 6,892 of record MU751600.1, read on the forward strand.
AATTTAGGCTCTATTAGGCTTTAAGCCCTAACCACCATTTTTACCCTTAAATTCCTTGAATTTTCAGTATTTAATCCTTGTTTTTATACCATAACAACATTATTTGGGGCTACAAGTTCATACCTGATGGAATCCCTTCGAAATCTCTCAAATATCGCCCAATATCGCCTCTCCCGAAGTCCCAAAATATTTTTCTAACTTCTGAAATTCGAACCTCACTGTTTCATTAAACGCCCAGCATTTTCGCTTCTGCGGTGCAATTGTCGCTTATGCGACTTCCGCTTCTGCGGAAATTGTCCGCTTCTGCGGTTTTTCACTTACTCACACTGCGATCGCTTCTGCGGTCCTCTTGACCGCTTCTGCGATATCATCCAAGAAGCCCAGGACCGCTTCTGCGGTCACTTACCGCTTCTGCGGAAAATCTTCCGCTTTTGCGGAATTAACCGCCCTTCACAAGGACCGCTTCTGCGATCAATTGGCCGCATCTGCGGAATCGCTCCTGCGGTCCTTTTTCCGCAGATGCGGAAATAACAGAAGCTTAAAATTGCAGACCTGATGCAATACTTCAAAATTCCCGTTTAACCTTCCGAAATCACCCTGAGGCCCCCGGACCTCAACCAAAAGCACCAACCTACTCTAAAACACCATACGAACTTGTTCAAATCATAAAAACACGTCCCACAACACAAGAATCATCAATTCACCACGGATTCAAGCCTAAGTTTAACTAAAACTTTCGAAACTCATCTTCGATCAAAAACCCGACCAAACGACGTCCGAATGACCTAAAAATTTGCAGACATAACCAAAATCACCTAACGAAGCTACTGAAACTCTCGGAATTCCATTCCGACCCGCGGATCAAAATCTCACCTACCAACCGGAATTCGCTAAATTTCCAACTTCGCCAATTCAAGCCTATTTCTACACCGGACCTCCAAATTCGATTCTAATCACACTCCTAAGTCACAAATCATCCCTCGAAGCTAACCGAACTACCAAAATTTACATCCGAGCCTTCCAACCACATAGTCAACTTCCGATTGACTTTTCTACAACAACCTTCCTTCTAAGAGGATAATTGCCTCATTTTCATCCAAAAACCAACCCAACTCTATCCGATCAACTCTAATACCGATATTGAAACATGAAGCAACACAATAAGGGCGAAACGAGGCGGTAACTCACGTGACGACGGGCCGGGTCGTCACACTTCCGCACCTGCAGAAGAATCATCGCAGGTACGGCTCCGCATAAGCGGAACGCTCATCGCATAAACGGAGTTGGTCAATTGTGTTGTCGCCGTAGATGCGGTTCTTTCTTCGCAGAAGCGTGATCGCTTCTGCGCCTTTATCTCCGCAAAAGCGAAAATCCCAATCCAGGTTTACACCGCAGAAACAGTCAAATTTACGCAGAAGCGGGGTCGCTTCTGCGACCAAACTTCCGCAAAAGCGGAATCACTGGAAGTTTTGCATGATTTCACTCTCTTTTTCTCAATTCCACTTCAATTCAATCCCAAACACTTCGTAGCATCATTTACCTGAAAATCTAACAACAACCACTATAAAGAACCTCATTTTATAATTAAAAGGACATAAAAGCTAAGGAAACGAGGCTAGATTGAGTGATAAAATCACCACTCATCAACACCCCCAACTTAAAGCTTTTGCTTGTCCTCAAGCAAATCAAAACCAACACTTTAATGAGGATTTACCATTTAAAGCACAAGTGGTATTGCTATTATACATATCATATTCTCCAATTTAAGCACCATACTTATGGATTTGGTTGGTGTTGATACCCAATTTTTACCTAAGTATTTTTATACCCAAATATTTCCAAAATAGCATATTGGTGCATATATAAGCACACCCAAGAGTTTTGGCATTTTTAATGATTTTTAAACCCAATTTATTGCCTATTTTTATACGACAAAATCCAATAATTATTCCCAAAATTATCATTTTGGTGAATAATTGATTTTATTTTCACATTTATACCAAAATATAATTAAGGTAATTTTCGCATATTTTTACAAATTTTGTTTGGTATTTTAAAAGCTAAATTGCATATAATTATAATTATAGTCTATCTTGTAATTTATGACATTTTATGTTTATAAAATTAATCCCAATATTTTTTAATTAATATTTATATAATACTTATTTACCCAGTACTCTTAATTTATTTTTAAAATTTGTATTACTATTTTTATAAAAAATTTAAAAGGGAAAATTGGCTATTTACGATTTGGCCTTAATTGCATTTCAATTATAGCCAAATTGGCACCCCTATTCAACCCAATTCAGCCCTAAAATTGAGCCCAAATCACCCCTGCCCAGTTTTGTCCTAACCCGACCCAGTACCCATTTAAACCAAACCCGTCCGTTTTCTTCTAATATGAGATGATCAACGGCCCAGACCTCCCCTTTCCTTTTTTAATTCCAAACGACTTCTAACCCTAACCATTATCCACCAAACGCCGCCCTTGAAACCTCTCATCTCTAAAACGCTCTCTAATCTCTCATGAACCCTAGCCGCCGCCTCTCAAATTCTGCCCTAATCCATGGCCTTCCAGGGCCATCGGGGATGTGTAATGGCCTCCTATGGCTCTTGAGTGTTCGCTTCATGGTTTCCCGACCAGATCTCGAAGGAAGTTGGTCCAATCATTGCATGACTTCCATTCTTGACCTTTCTCCGGTCACCCCTGACCTTTCTCCGGCCAACCATGGTCGTTCGAGTCAGATCCTTGGCGCTCCTGGTTAGATCGTTAATTTTCAAGGCCTTTCTCATCTTTCTGGGTTCTTCGAAACCCTAATCTTTGGAATTTTTTGATTTTCTTTCAGATGTGCTTTAGATCTATAATTGTCATGAATGTTTAAGTGTGTTCTTAAAAGATCTTCGACTTTTCTTGCAAAAACAACCCTTCATTAGGGTTTTTCCTCTAAGTTTTTCAAAAGATCTCTGATTCTTAGCATATTTATGTTTTGGTATGATTTGTTCATGTTTATTCTTCTATCTGCTTTAGCATGTTGAAAAAAACCTAATTTTGTGATTTTTGTTTGAGTCTGTTTGTTAAGGTTTCACTCGATTCATACGCTTATCATCTCTAGGTTTATTTGATGTTAAAAATCCTAATTTTGGGGATTTACTTGAGTTCCTGAGCCTATCTGTTTGGTTTACTAATTAATAGTTAAAACCCTAATTTTAGGGGGGTTTCGCTTGAGCTTTGAAATTGTTTGTTGTTTCACCTGTTTGTCATCTCTAAACTCAACTGATTTGAAAAACCCTAGTCTCTTTGGGAGGCTATTCAAAGTCCTGCAAGGTTGTTTGTGCATTATTCAACATTTCTTTTCTCTATATGTTCTACGCTTATGATTCTCACTCGACTCTCTGCATGTTTTTGACTCCTTCCCTCTCTATTACACACTGAAGCCTAACTAGCATGTTTTGAATGTCCGCTCTCTGCTACTGCTGTATAGCTTAGCCTCACATGTCTGCTATTTGTGCGTGCATTATACTGAGTTCCTCCTGTGATTTATTTAACTCGAAATTGATTTTACTAGCCTGTCAAAGTTTAATTGATTCTTTTTCTTTGATTGGCCTCACTGAATCTTTCCAAAAATAGCTTCAAATTCTGTACTTAGACTTAATTGCATGTTGTACGACTTTACTGTTTCTTTTATGGCAACAACCATTATGCTTACAAGACTGATTCTCCTTTCCTTATTTGGATCCTGTTAGTATTCGTTCGAATAAGAATCCCCTGATTAAAGGGGAGTATTATACTAATTGATTCTGATTTGTGTCCATGCCCATATTTGTGTTAGATTTGTACTTATTACCTTATTTCTCTACACGTTTTCAAAGCTATAAATACTCTCCTCCCCTTTCTTTGAAAAAAGAACATAGACGAGTAATCTGAGTTCAAAAATCACCCTCTTACACTTAAAAAAACTCTCTCTCTCTCTCTGCTACTTGTGCTACTGTGGACTTTTGTTTGCTCTACTTTCTTATGCACTTTTGCTTCTCTACTGGTATGTTCTAGTTAATTTTCAAGCTTCATCGACAACATGCTTCATTCATGTCTACTTCTGATAATGTTTTCTTTAGTTTACATGTGTTTCTAGCATGCTGTAACATGTCCCTTTCCCTTGTAATTCAATGTTTAATTTATGTGTACATCCTGTCAGTTGTTGGTTATTTGTTTGATACTTTATGGATCCCAAACCCTCATATCCCTTTTTATGCTTAAAGTTATGGTTCAGAAACATGACAATGTCTGAAATCATTGTCCATGGATATGAACTGGACCCTTCGGGGCCCTAAGCTTTGTCAATTCCCCATTCCCTTATTGTGTGTATGCTGAGTAACAACCTTGGCCTGCCAGTACTTCTGATTATTGTTCAGGCCATGGCTTGACCTCCAGTAGGTCTTTACTCTCTAAATGCTTGTTCAACAGGTTAAGTCAGGGATGTGTCAGTCTATCTTGTGGCTAGGCATGACCACCAGCCTGCCTGGGTAGCCCCTACCCCTTCCTATTACACTTACACTCAATTATTAGAACTTATGTTCTGCCCCTCTTGTGTGAGCCTTACCTTGGGACCCTTGAGCTCCCTCTGAACTTGGACACATAAGGGCTGGCCCTTCCGCACTGCACAACTCAATTTCTGATTAATATCTTGGGTGTATGCACTGCCTGGGGTTCTTGAAATCCCTTGGATCTCTGAAACACTCTAGATAAGAGAAGGCTTGGAAATTTGGATATCGGAAGTGGCTTAATCTCATATTATTAGGCATTAAGTCTGAATTAGGCTGCTTGGATGCAATTGATGATTTCTGATGTATTTTTAATTATTATTCCAGTTGTTTCTTTTGGGCTGTAATAATTTGTACAAACTCTGGGAAATTTAGTAAAAAGGGGGATGGGATTTTTTATGCACTAAGGGTAGAGATCCTGCCTATAGGTTAATTTTTTCTGCAAATACACCTAGAAATCATGCCTGTAGGTTTAAATTCTTATTTCTGCATATCCACCTAGAAATCATGCCTATAGGTTTAAACACTTATTTTTGCATATCCACCTAGAAATCATGGCTATAGGTTTAAACTCTTATTTCTGCATATCCACCTTGAAGATCATGCTCATAGGTAAACTTTAATTTCTGCATTTTTGCAAAACTCACGTCTAGAAATTATGCCTATAGGATTCGTTCATAATTTCTGCAAACGTGCATAGATATCCTGCCTATAGGTTAACTTCTAATTGTTTCCGCAAAAAATTCATATAAAAAATACGGTCTATAAACTGCTGCATTCTGCATCTATAAACATCGCTAGGCAAACCATTTGTAGGTTTGATAATAAAAGCTGCATATAGATACCGTATTCATAGGTCCTTTTGTTAACATCTAAAAGGTGTCAAAATAAGCAAACATATAGAAAACATGCCTATATAAAATTTCAAATCTGAGTAATATTAATTGTTGAACTCGTAATGTTCTATTAAAATTGGCAACTCCTTTTAAGTCTGCATCCTTTGTTTTTCTTTCTAACATCAGTATATATTACGCCTAGTTCTAATCAACACTTAGATCAACCAGATCAGTTTCAAACAACTGCATTCGAGTATGCCTAATGTAGACTTTTCGCCTAAAATTATGCGTTGAACCAGTCCGCTCGTCACTTTATTTAAATAAGACCGAAATCAGTACGTGTAAGACATGATAAACTCTGTGATTTTTTATGCTTTATGGAAGCATACTTGAGCCCTGATTGCTTGTCTGTTTCCCCTTCTATTTGCAATTTCTTGTTTTAGTTGACGCCTTAGCATTTTATCCTTTGAAACTTCTGAAGCCCCAAACCCATTTCCCTTTAAGATTAGTAGTCCATTTGCCTCCAGGACTGATAGGACTAGGACAGGTAATAGCATGCAGTAAGTAAACGATACCATTCCGCGCTTTAATACCTTAACGGGGTGGGAAGGGTAGACATGGAGATGATAATTACACGATAACACTATGCGTACAATTGGGTACCGGTGTTGTGCGAATGATCCAATGTAATGTATAAACCTAAGACCCCCCTCCCTATTTATTAGTTTAATAATTTTCAGATTTTTAAAAGGCTATTTCAACTTCTGTTTCTTATACGTCTTTCAAGTTGCTTGCACCAATTGTTTGACCTATTCCCTTTACTTGTGTATCTCTTCAATCATAAAACTGTTTCATTTCTGAATTTCGACACTTCTTTTAACCCCTTTTATGCTTTTTATTTGAATACTTGCTTGTTTATTCGTGTTTGTATTTAAAGTCATAATTGTAGCATGGCCGGGAACCACACTAGTGGATCTTGAGGGGTGCCTAACACCTTCCCCTCGAGATAATTTCGAGACCTTACCCAAACTCTGGTTTTCATCTTTAATCCTTCTAAAAAGTGTCCTAATGCACTATAATCATTAGGTGTCGACTCTCCAAATCCAAAAAAAACCAATTCCCAAACGGGAATAGAGTTGTCTTTCCTAAATGTCGTAAACCCGATTTCGCTTTTTTAGAGAAAAAGGGGGCGTCGACAGTTGGTACTAACAATTAGGCTCAAGTATGTGTATCTTTCCCGAATGACTTCCTCATAAAGAAAAACAGCTTCAAGAATGTGCACGGGAGTTTCAAAATAATTAAGTGATAAAAATAAGCCTCATAAGTGACTCAAAAGCATTAGTCCACTACACATGCTCACTTTACTCAATTTCACCAATCTTTCCTAATTCGTGTGCCCTCACAAGAAAGAGAGTCCCAAAATCATTATATTTACAATACAACATAAGGGACAAATTTACAAAAACACTCACTCTCACAAAGAATTTCAAGTGTTACAACATTTCATACCATAAGCTTGCCCTTATTTTAATTCATCGCTTATTCGAGAATGTTCGGTTGGAGGTCCCATAAGGACTTTTTAAGGTTGTAATGTAGGTTTAGGAAAGGGTCGGATAAGCATTTGGATACAAGTGACTTCACCCTCCTTGAACACTACTCACAATTTTTCATTCTTTTGTACTTTGCTTCTTTTCAAACCCCATAGCCTCATTTGCATCTAGTTTCCAATGTAGAACCACCTTACATACCTCTCCTAATTTTATCCAAGGCTCCATAATTTATATATATAAACATACCTCTTTTTATTTTTTTATTTTTATATACATATTTTTTTTCTTTTGGAGCTTGAATAGTTTAATACAAACACTTTGAGGCATGTGGTCTTAGAGTCAATGTACAACCTTACCAATCTCCACTTTGAAACCACCCCCAACTTAGGCTTTTAGCCTAATTCTCAATGTTCAAGGAGGGACGGGTTCAAAAGAGGGAATTACTTTACAAAAGGGGAAAGGTTTGTAATGAGTTGACCAAAGAAAAGTTTTAAAGGCTCAAAATGGGTACTAGTGATATTATTTATACAAAGGTAGGCTTGAAAGGCTAAAGAGGTTTTACAAATAAAACAAAGAATGCCTAAGATCATTCCTCCAACCAAACATACTATCATCAGCATTGAAAGACCAACCGGGCAAGTTCTAGATGATAGAAGTAAACACAAGATTTATTTCAACAAACACTAACATACTTGGCACATGAATTAATCAAGACGGATCAATTTTATTTTCTAATAATGGAATTTAGAGTAATATTCGAACTAGTGGGCAAAATAGTCACTAACAGAGCAAAAAATTTATCACAAGAATTATTTCGGAGGGGTATTCTTAATTCACCATTTACATACAAGAGACTAATTTTATTAGTACCAAATAATCCAAAAGTCGCATCCTAGCAAAACAAGACTAATTCCCTTAAGAAATTTGTCACGCCATCTATCATGGGGAAAAGTCACCCGGTTCACTTCAAAAATGTTCCTTGGGAAAGAACCGTGGCATGAAGAAAACCCAAGGAAATATTACTAAAGGAAATAAAAATTAAAATAAAACAAATTACTAAAAGGGATACAAAAGTGAAAGAAACTAAAACTAATAACAATAAGCTACAAAAAAGAAAAAGAAAATAAATAACGGAAGAAAAATAAAAAACACGACTAATCAAACCAAGTTCGGCAAGAGCACCTGCTACATACAATAGCCCGGCAAGGGCACACAATATACACAACAGCATGATAACAAGTCCGGCAAGGGCACATAGTATCCATAGCACAAATATAAGCCCGGCAAGGGCACACAATGTCTCAAAACATGAATACAACAGTACAGTAGCCACCCCAACTAAAACAGTGCAGTATCCGCACTGCACAATATGAAATATAAAGCATAAAAAGTTTGAGGGTCTCCCTGAGGTCTGCATCAGACTAGCAGACTATGGGAGGACGACAGATCAATGTTGTGTTGTACTCTGGACTCCATCATCATCAGTCTCCTCATCGGAATCATCATCACCATCATCACCAGCAGACTCTGAAATGAAGGAATACTCCTCACTATCATCTTTGGCCGCCACTGGTATCTTCTTGTCTGGGTTCCCCCATTTGAAGATTGCCTTGATGCCTCTCCACATCTTGATCATAAATTTGCCCTTCTTCTTGTTCTTCTTCTTCTCTTTCTCAAAGTATGACTGAAGGGTGGCATGGGCCTTGGCCAAAGTGCCGTATGCTCCCTCCAGTCTAGTCACAGATGCTGCCATCTTCTTAATATGCTCATTTTGACTCTTCTGTGCATCCAAGTAACCCTGCATTTCGTCCCTGGAGAAGTATGAAGGCCCAGGATGGGAGGATGAGGGCCCACTCGGAAGCTGTGATAATAACTCCCGAATAGATGCAAGCTCGGAGTTTAGTATCCTGAATGGTCCCTGTGCAGCCGCCTGTGAAGACTCTGAAGCAGTAGCAGTGGTGTGACTTTTCTCTTCTTTCTCTTGACTACGCTTCCCTCTCCTGTCACTCTCAAAGGATGAAAAGGTTTGTCAGCAGATAGCCACCGGTCGGTGCCACGTATCTCAACCTCTGCTCTGGTGCATAGCTGAGTGATCAGTGAAGAGAACATCATCCCTGCATCCTTATCTCGCACGTACTCCCTCATCTCTCGCAGAATGTAGTATCCGACATTCATAGGAATGTCGTCCAATAGACATACAATAATCAATGCTCGAGTGTATGAGACATCTGTAACGTTTTCGCATGGAGAGACCCTGTTGCACAAGATGTATAGCCACATCTTTGCCTCAGCAGTGAAGTCGGTTGATTTGAGCCCTTTCCTCTTGTTGCCCCATTTGTCTCTCAAGTGCGGAGGGAAGAGTTTGGATACAAGCCATGCTCCATTTTCACAATAATCTTTTTTTTTGTACCGGCTCCATTGGAAAGTTGGGAATACCAAGAGTGTCATTAATTTGCTCGATCCCAAACCTCACCGCTTTTCCTCCAATGATGATCAGTGGGCTGTCAAAATCTGTGTGCCTGAGGTTGGCATAAAACTCATGAACCCACTCCTCATTGGCTTTGCAAGGAGTGTGTATGGATCAAGACCATCCTGATGAGTTGAGCCGGGTATAGAAATCCGGAAGTTTTTCAGCCAATTTGTCTTCATGTATGCCCTTTTCAAGAATTATCCTCCTCTTGACGAGGTCGTGTAAATACCGACGCTCGCATGCAGCTGACATGAAGTGTGACTCATCATATGGTTCATTAATTTCCTCTTCTATTTTAGGTTGTCGTCCGCTTGTGTTAGGGTCCATTTTCAATCGAAAGACCTACAAAAATTCAAAACAAGGTGAGTCGGGTAATAGAATAATGTTAAGCAATTCAAAACACTGCAATTGAGCCAAAAAATTAGGTTGAACGGGCCCGGGAAGCCTCTGATGCAAAACTACTGGAATTTCAGAAATAGCGGTGCCGCTTTTGCGCATTTTTGTTCGCTTCTGCATTTTTTTTTCCAGATCTCGCTTCTGCGGAAGTTCTACCGCAGAAGCGGTTGCGCTTCTGCAAAAATTATTCCGCTTCTGCGGTTTTCATCATATTCTTCATTGACCCAATTTTTTTTAAAATTTTTGATTCTCAACCCAATTTTTGGCTTCTAACTTATACTCAAGCTTTCTAAGTTATTGCAGTTCATGAGAATATGATTCAATTTAGACCCATTTTGAGGTGCTTAGCAAGAAAATTTCTTTGAAACATTATATCGAACATCTTGCGAGCAAGTTAAAATGACACCTTCTTCACACAAATCGGGTACTCAGACTTCCCACGATTTTGTTCATGATATACAGCTCACACAAGACTACACTCAACCAAATTCCCTCACTTCCTAACGCTAACATCAATCAATCGAAAACAAAAAGAAGAAATAGAAAAATCGAACAAAATAAATAACAAAAAAACTGTTGGCAATGAAGAAGCAATGAGAATGAAAGGAAAAAGATGAAGACAGAGAAGAAGATTTAGAAGACAATACCTGAATTTTGTGTAAGGGAAAGAATTCACGAGCAAGTTTTGAAGTTTTGGAGATTTTTTTGTGTGTGTTTGGGGAGTTAGGGCTGGGGAGAGCAGTGTGAATTTTACCTAGGCAACTGAATCGTTAAAAATGTCTTCAACACTTAAGACCTGTGCGACTTTCGCTTCTGCGGAAAATACCCGCTTTTGCGGAGTCGCTTAAGCATCAAAGAGCCCGCTTCTGTGGAAAGTTTCGCTTCTGCGTCTTGGTGTCCGCTTCTGCGTGACCACAGATGCGGTCAAAAATCTGCAGATACGGTTACACCAGCAGATTTTTGCACTGATTCTGCAGCTACTGGTTTTGTCCCTCCGGACCACTCCGACCTGCTCAAATCAACTCCAAAAAATCTAAAACTTGGCAGATTAGTCAAAAATAATATTCTAAGCTATTCTGAAAAGGAAAATTTCAAAAATGACTGAATTTTTTGAAAAACGACGGGTTGCCTCCCACCAAGCGCCATATTTAATGTCGTGGCATGACGCAAACAACTTTACTACTTTTCTCGCCACTTGGATGATATGAACCGGGAACCTAGCTTGGAATCAAGCTTGTGACCACGAGCAATGGGGGGTGGTAAGTTGATGATCGAGCCAAGCCAAGCCTTAAATTCTTCATTTTGCACTTCTTGGCTCTCAAGTGAGGAATGTCATTTTGTTTTCTTGTTTCTTCAAACTGTAAAATGTATGGTTGTTGTCTTTCCTCCTCGCAATCCCTCGTTGACTCGTGTAGTTCAATTTCCATATCACCACACAATTCCAACGTTGAAAAATGCTTGGAATGTGACTTCAAACCTTCCCTTTGCAATTTTTCTATTTTGACATCCTCTTCTTCCCCCG
>MU751600.1:19402-46603 GCA_026770625.1 Nicotiana glauca
TCATCCATTTGGGAGTGCAATCTTTCAAGCGCCAAGTTATTTTGGAGACTATTCTCCAAAAGCTCCTCCAAGGCATTTTTCTCCTTGTTGCCTTTTTCAAGCAAACACTCCAACATAAGCTTGAACTCTCCATTTTGGCCATGCTCAACTTCTTCCATTTCCATAGCCCTATAATTCTCATTACAAAAAGTAGAATCATCATAGTAGGGGCTTGGGAAAGGGAAGGACAAATATGCACAATCATCCCAATGACCATTTTGAAAACCACACCTATCACAAATACTCCATTCATGGGTTTGAGATTGTGCGCACAATCCACCCCCGGAGAATTTAAACAATGTTGCCACGAGTGTGGTCCTCCACAATAAGGACAAGGGTCATCAAAGTATAAACAACTACCATCCGGCCAATTTTCATTATATAGTGCCATTTTTCAAAAATAAGAAATTAAACAAGAAACTAACAAGAAAAATAAACCAAGGTAAGAAAAATAATTATACAAATATTCACAAGTTTGGACCAAAGCACTTTCGCTTACTTCTCAAACAACCTAAATTATGCCAAATTATTCCCCGGCAACGGCGCCAATTTTGGGGACATCCAAATCTACTACTAAAAAGTAATAGACACGGTCGCATGCAATATAATTTACCCAACTATGAGTCGTGGTCGAATCCCACAGAGAACAATGTGTAGGCGATTAGGAATGTAAGAAAATTATCGCTTATCGCGCAATGCCAAACACTAAGAATTTTGGTTTGAAAATGTTTATACCTAAATGCGGAAATTTAAACTAACCTAGAAAGCAAGTAAAATGATCAATGGTTACAAGTATGGTTGCATCGGGAATAACACTCAAGTAACGATCCAATGTATTTCATGATTTTATAAATATGAGCAAGTTTATGTTAATTAGCCACGGATAATAATTCTTAATTAGCTTCTTCCGAAGACTAACAAGACTTCCTAATTGAATTATCCCTAAAACAATTAGAAGATTAAGCACACCCGGAATGGCTACAAGTAGTTCAATCTTATCCCTAGGTAGAATCTATAAAATGAGGGTTAACGCCTCAAGTTCTTATTAATTAATCTTTGCCAACCCCAAGTTATCTTTTCTAAAATCAATTCGGAGTTAATGGGCAAGTCCTAGGGTTAGCTAATACCTTTGGAAACATTAAAGAACAAGAATAATTAAAGTAACAATAACTCACTTCATAAATATATAAAAATCATTCAATACATGAGCACAACAAGGTATTTAATCCACACTTTAAACATGAATATTTTTATATACAAGATTCAAGTATTGGAAATAAATACTACACACTTAAATATTCAATACAAAGCAAGGAAATGAAGAAATAAACATAAATGGGTAAGAAAATCTTAACCACAGGCTTCAAATCTTCACAACCCAAGTGCGTGTGCAAACTCTAGCTTCAAGAACTTGTTCTCTCTAGTCTATACAAACTGAAAATAAGCCAAAGATCTCAAAATATCTGTTTGGACGAGTATAAAATGGTTTTGGGGTTGAGAAAATATGAAATATCTAATTTGCCCAGTTCTGATGCTCGACTTCCTCACCTGCAGAAGAATCATCGCAGGTGCGGCTCCGCATAAGCGGAACGCTCATTGCAGAAGCGGAGTTAGTCAATTGTGTTGTCGCCGCAGATGCGGTTCTTTCCTCGCATAAGCGTGATCACTTCTGCGCCTTTATCTCCGCAGAAGCAAAAATCCAATCCAGGCTTACACCGCAGAAGCGGTCAAATTTACGCAGAAGCGGGGTCGCTTCTGCGACCAAACTTCCGCATAAGCGGAATCACTGGAAGTTTTGCATGATTTTACTTTATTTTGCTCAATTCCACTTCAATTTAATACCAAAAACTTCGTAGCATCATTTACCTGAAATCTAACAACAACCACCATAAACAACCTCATTTTATAATTAAAAGGACATAAAAGCTAAGGAAAAGAGGCTAGATTGAGTGGTAAAATCACCACTCATCAATGTTCAAAGCTAGTACGTGATGTCGTGCTCACTTATATCGATAACCCATTTGGCCAGCCTCCCCGACAGCTCGGGTTTATTCAAAATGCTTTTTAGAGGGAAAATGGTAACGACTGATATAGGGTAGCATTGATAATAGGGTCTAAGCTTTCATGAAGCTACGACCAACGCCAGGTCTAATTTCTCGAGGTGTGGGTACCTCGTCTCGGCACCGATAACTATTTTTCTGATATAATAAAATAGGAGAATGTGTAACTTTATTTTCTTGAACCAAGACGTACTTACTGCTACTTTGGAGACAGCAAAATAAACGATAGTTGTTCCCCATGTTCAGGCTTTGAGAGTAAAGGTGGCGATGACAAATCCGTCTTCAGCTCTTGCAATGCTTGCACGCACTCGGGCGTCCACTCGAGGCTGTTATCCTTTTTAGTATGCCGAAACCGCGAGATAAATTTCAATAGGGCGGCAATTCGACCAGTCAAACTTTGGACTTGCTTTGTAGTAGTCAATTGCTCAAGTATCTCATCGTGGCCTTGATTTGATCTAGGTTGACTTCAATTTCTCGCTAAAAGAAACACAAAAATTTTCCCGAGGCTACACCAAACACGTATTTCTCGGGGTTTAGTTTCATCACGTATTGTCTTAATATGTCGAAAACTTCCTTTAAGTGGTCTCCCCCGTCTTCACAGATTTGGCCAACATGTCATCGATGTATACCTCCATGGTTTTTCGAGTTAGTGTGAACATTTTTGCGACCAACCTCTGATAGGTAGACCCTACGTTCTTCAACCCAAACGGCATGACCCTATAATAATATGTTTCTATGTGGGTGATAAACGTGGTTTTTGTCGTGGTATTCTTCTTCCATGAGTATCTGGTTATAACCCAAATATGCATCTAGGAAACTTAGTAGCTCGTGCCAGTCGATATGTGGTAACATGAATGAATCTTTCAGGCATTCTTTATTTAGGTCTGTGAAGTCCACACACATCCTACATTTCTCATTTTTCTTTTTGACCATCACTATGTTAGCTATCCATTTGGAGTACTTCGACTCCCAGATGGATCCATTTGCTAATAGCTTCTCTACCTCCCCGTGAACGACATCATTGACTGTAGGGTTGGAATTTCACTGGACCTCCCTTACCGTGGGATAGAAGGGTTTGACGTTCAATTGTGTATGGAGATCTCTTTTGGGATGTATGGCATATCTGCGTGTTTGGAAGTAAACAATTTTGCGTTAGATATTAAGAATTGACTAAATTTATCAGGTACTTAGAGTTTGCAGCCGATCTAAGACTTTTGTTGAGGTGGATGTGGTCTAATTGAACGGGGTTGAGGTCCTCTAAAGTTGATTATGTGGCTTTGACCGTTTCGGGGTCAATAATAACTTCCCTAGCTCCTTCTTGTGGTGACCTCGACCGTGCTGACTATTACGCTTCTTTTTCTTATATTTCTTTAGTTGAGTTGTCGTACTATCCATGGCGACTCGGTAGCATTCCCAGGACGTGCAATGTTCCCCTTGTATGTTGAATATTCCCTAAGGTGTTGGGAACTTGATCACTTGAGATAAGTTGGAGGGGACAACTCTCATAGGATTTATCAATGGTAACCCCACTATGGCATTATATACGATGGCGTGGTCCATGATGTGGAACGTTGTCTCCAGAGTTACGCCACCCATAAGGATGGGGAGTGTAATTTCTCTAGAAGTTCGTTCAACTACATTGTTAAAATTAGTTAGTGTGATACAATGTGGCACTATCTTATCCTCGAGTGTCATCTGGGTGAGGATTCGAGGATGGATGATGCACAATCCACTCGCATTATCTTCCATGATACGTTTAACATCAATATCTAAAATTCGTAAAGTAATGACTAGAGCATCATTGTAATGGGAAGTCAAACCGTCGATATCTGACTCGTCGAAGACGATACTTTCTTCGAGTCCGTCATACCATTCATGGTGATGGATCTTTTGAGATTATGAGTGGTAGTGAACTTGACATTGTTGATGGAGACGTCATTGCTCCTACCAATAATCATAGTGATGGTACCCGAGCTGGTGAGGGTGGCTTTGGCAGGCTTAGGCATTCTCGGCCCCTAGTGAAGGTGTTCCTTCCTTTGTATCTCAACAGCTCTTTGAGGTGCCTTTGATGCAATATGTTTGCTACCTCTTGCCTTAGAGCGATGCAATCTTCTATTTTATGTTCGCGTTTCTGGTGGAATTCGCAGAGGGCATCGTATTTCCTAGTGCTCGGATCGGATCTCATATTTGGCGGTCACTTCACCTTTGTTCCAAGTTTCTCAAGGGCGTATACCACCTCTGTAGGTGAAACACAAAAATTGTGAGCGAACAACAAAAATGGCATACCTCTCTCATTCTTGTGAGTCTCCGTCCTCGGCCTAGATGGTCCATCATCATAGCAAGATAAGGGAGGGGCGGGTGCACTGATATAATGCTGATGTCTCTCCCTGTTTGGCCGTGAGACCAGGTGATCCCTCGTCATGTTATCTCTTTTTTCTTTCTTAGGCTTGGTTTATACCAAGATGAGTTGTCGGGTTGGTCCATTGAGGTCGTCACATTAGCTTAGAACTATGCACAACAAGCATTATGGTTCATCTAAGTGGTTAGAGAATACTTCATCAATCGACTCAACAACTTTTTGGTCCTTCTTGAACCCTCTCAACTCAACCCGTTTCTGAAAGGTCGTAATTCATCCTTATCTTGTTGTATCGGGTGAGGAAATACCTCAATCCCTCTCCTAGGTATTTCTTGTTGGCGAAGATGTCGTTTACTCTAGTTTCAGCTTTCTTGGCCCCGGAGTGTGCCGTCACAAATTTCAGCCATTTATTTGAACTTTTCTATGAAGCGGGCTAGTAGTTGTGAATACCATGTTAATGCACTTCCAATGAGGGTTTCGCCAAATTTCTTCAGCAAATTGGAGGACACATGTTGCTTGGTGAGGTCGTTGCCCTTCATGGCGGTGATGTAATGAGTCACATGGTCTTCGGTGTCAGTTGTCACATTGTATATTCGGAGATACAATGGCATTTTTAAGGTATTTGTTATGGCATATGGGGACGCTTCCTTGCTATGCGACTGCTATCGAATATACCGACGTCTCTTTTTGTTAATAATTGAGGAGCACCCTCTATCTTGTCTACTTGTTCCTGGTGTTCTTTCATTTGGTCTCTGAGCTCCTTGTTCTCATGCTCCATTTCTCGCATTATTTTTAAAACAGCGGTGAGGATGATATCACATGCACTATCAGTAAAATTGTGAGTTTTACCTGGAGACATGGGGTCTGGTTGATCGCTCTGTACGTCCCCTCGTTGTACCATGTGGGCTCTTGTGGTTTATGTGGTCATGCATAGAGCGTATTTATTGAGCAAGCTTACTAGGGTTTCAGTTATCCATGCTTTGAGGAGTTTTTTCATAGCTGGTGGCGTCCCTTCTCCTGTAGACGTGGAAACTCCTTTCTTATTGGGTTTCGATGTGCTGTAGAAAGGGGATGCGACCTCTCTCACCCGGGGAAAGCGGTGGGCGTCACATTTTCCCCTTGTGTTTCATAACTTTCATTGATGGCATTCATGATGTTAAGGGGAACATACTTTGTTGCTCTAATCCAGTTTCCTTGGTTACCTGCCTTTGGAAATTTCTGCACGTGCAGAGAGGAGATATAAACTTTGTGGCTTGTTAGATTAGCAAGTCACGCGAGTTGTACATCTAATGAAAACTAAAAGATTAGCTAAGAAATTGCCACAGATGACACCAAACCGTTTGACCCAAAATTTAGATCTAGGTTTAAACAATTAGATTTTCTTAATAAAACAGGGTTAATCTTAGTCAATAATAATATCCACTAGATTATTCAACTAGTGCCGTAGCAAAATGTCCCAAGGTCTATGGTAATAGTGATGTACATACTATAATAAACAACACTTAACAAATACGAAGTAAATAGCATTAAATATCAATAAATGGTGTGTAGTGGTATTTAGGTAAACACAAATGTAATAGAGATGACCCAAAAAGGGGATAAAGTCGTGTAATATTCCTTCTGACAATGATAAATTATTGATGAGTCTTTGAATATTTGGGTTCTCCCTGGATCGTAGGAGAAAAGTTAGACACGAATCTCAAGAAAAATGTCTCTTTTGTATGTATGTAATAAAGCAAGAATCTTTAGAGAATGTCAAAGTGTTCTTTTACAAATAAGTGTTGAATCCCCTACTATAACTATGTCTCTTTCTATTTATAAGGAGATATGTGCCGCAAAATCCTAATAGTACAGATTTTGAGGATATTTCACTGGAATATTCTCTTTAAAGTCTTATTCCTAAAACTAGCCATTATTGCTCTGTTAAATGAGAGTGTATGTCATCGACCCGGGTCTCTGTTAACTCCTCGACCTTGCCTTCGTTATTTGTCAAACTCATGCTGATGACATGTGGCTGCCTTTGAAGGTTCTCCTAGTGTTGTTCCGGCCTTAACTAGGATATATTTGGCCTGTACACCTATTATCCATTGAATCTAAATTGACGGACACCGACCTCGTGGATTTCACATTAGAAAAACTTCGGACTTGATTGAATTTTCAAAATCCTATAGAGATGTTAAAGTAGTAAAAGATAAATGTAATATTCTTTGAATTGATTTATTTAGCTAGTTAGTTATACTTAAGTTAAAATAGGTGGTCTGACCATTTTTTGGTCCGATTTTTAACATGAAGCCATTGTTTAAGTAAAATTGAGAAATAATTATTTTTTAATTATAAAAATTTGCCTTTTTCTCAGCTCTCGTTTGGTAATATATTTTGGTTTGTTATGAAACAATAAAAGAAGAAGAAGAGTATTAAATAGATAAGTAAAGAGAGAATTCTTATTGATCTGGGATCATTTACAATAGAATTGAACCCCTCTATTTACATGAAAAAAGTGACTTAGCCACCAATTAACAAACTCTAAGATCTCTCTATAATATAAATATTCACCATAAAATAAAATTCTATTTATAACATTACCCATTGAATGTCTATCCAACATATAATGTGCCTCGTTAAAACCTTAACTAAAATAAAACCCAGTGGGAAAAATTCTAGAGAAGAAAAAAGAGTATACATGTTTAGAAATACGCCTTTTGGTTGCCTCATTAAAAACCTTACAAGAAAAAATCAGTGGGACAAAACCTTGTAAGAAAAAAAGAGTACAACGCGTATTAACTCCCCCTGATGAGAGCATCAATTCACATCCTTGAGCCTTCGCATTCCAATCTTGTGCACTAGTTTTTTTAAGGTTGACATCGGTAAAGATTTGATGAATAAAATAGCCATATTAGCTCCAATGAATATGTTGCACCTTGAAAATGCTCGATATCACATTATCATGCTTATAGTTATAGCAAGATACATATGTGCTCAAATAGCACTTAGGATATAGTACTTCAGGACCAAGAATTGTATATGCTTTAAGTGATTTAAATCCTTCAATGATTGTCATGCAATTTAATTCATATAAGTCATATAATAGACTTTCGATGCATATCAAGCTTTTATGTCATGCTAGACGAATAAGATATCGAAAACTGATTGCACATATCGTTAACTTTATACTTTCAAGTGTTTGAACTACATGTCCAAAACTGTATGTCTTTTATATGAAACCAATTCTATTTGGCGCTATTACTGATGTCGTCAACAAACATTTTATATCGGTTCCAATCTCCTTATTTTTCATAAATACATAACATAGAGATCTCTTCATTCATTTTTTCACTACCTGAATTTCTCATGAGATTTTATGAAGTGTTATGTCATGTGATCTTATAGATCACTTGCCTACTTTATTATGATCATTTGTACGTCTTCTTTATCAAGAAGTTTATTTGAAACTTATATGTCTATATGCTTTAAGCGTACCATAGACTTTGTGTCACGGCCTCCGGTCGTAATGGCGCCTCTCGTGAAGACAAGGCCAGCCGACACTTCCCATTTTCCAATTATTAACATTTAATCATTAAGAAATAGTCTAAACATGAATAGATAAACCAAAGTTTAAGCAAACGATAGAATAATACGCGGAATACAGTCCAAACATAGCCCGATACCGGGGTGTCACTAGTCACGAGCATCTAACAACACGGAATACTCCAAAGCAACTACAGAGTTTAGTACATAACTAAGAACGTAAAGGAAAAGAGATAGGGAGGAGCTCCGGGCTGTGAACGCCAACAGCTACCTAAAAACTCCTCGGGTCCGCCTAAAGCTGGAAATAATCAGCACTCGGGAGCTGGACCAGATACGCCTGAATCTGCACATAGGGTGCAGTGAGTAAAGTGAGTACTCCAACTTAGCGAGTAACAAATGTAAATAACGACTGAAAGCAAGAAATCACGTAAGGCACAAAGCATTCGATAATGAAGCAGTAAAACCATTTCAAAACAGTAAATCAGTGAAAGACATGTAAAAATCCCTTAACTTAGATGTAATTTCATGAAAAGATCTTTTTCAACAATTTAACCGGTAAGTGACAGGCAATTAAGGAAAAGTAACCACATAAAGGTTCGCCCTTCTGGCACAGTATCAACAAACCGCCCCTCGGGCAACATCTCAGAACAATATCAGTCCCTCGGGCTCAATCTCACATCACAATGGGTACCCGCACTCACTGGGGTTGTGCAGACTCCTGGAGGGGCCCCTTACGGCCCAAGCGCAATATCAAGCCATCTCGTGGCGTCATCAATAGGCTCTCGACTTCATATCAATCAAGACACCTCGTGGCATACACATCTCAGGCCCTCGACCTCAAATCATGTTTCCTCACAACATAGGCCCTCGGCCTTACTCAATCAAAAATCCTCACAAGCCACTCAGGCAATAGTAAAACAATATTTCTCATCCCAAACATCATTTAAAATATCATTTAAGTATTAAACTGAGTAGACATGGCTGAGGATGAAAAACAGTAGAAAATAACATGATTGAGTTCAAGTATAACGACAAAACAGTGAGGAAATATTATTAGGGTTCAAATAGTTGGCATTCAGCCCAAATATGGCATTCAACCCAAATAATGATTATAGCAAATAGTTTTCAATTAAATACGCGGTAAAATCATCAATCAGGACGGACCAAGTCACAATCACCAATAGTGCACGACCCCACACTCGTCATCAAGAGTGTGCCTCAACTTAATATAACACTACGATGTGCAATACGAGATTTCAAACCCTCAGAACATCATTTACAATCATTACTCACCTCGACCAGTCAAATCTCTACCTCGCGACGCCTTTGCCCCTTGAATCGGCCTCCACTCGCGTCCAATCTATCCAAAATCAGAACGAGGACATCAAAATAGGCTAGGAGAACGAAGCCCAAGTGAAAATAATCAAAATACGACACAAATCTCGAAATTACCAAAATCCGACCCCCGGGCCCACGTCTCGAAATTCAATAATTTTTACTCCAATAGATTCCTTATCTCCCCACGAGTTCATACATATCAAAAGTTCAAAAATTCGACCTCTATTGGTCTTTCAAATCCTCAAGCAAGGGTCTAAGTTTCCAAGCCCTATTTTCTCAAATTTTCACCCTTAATTTCCATAATTTCTAGCTCTAATATGTGAAATAATAGCATAGGAACGAGTTTTAGGTCCAAATTCCTTACCTCAATAAAGTTCCCTTGAAATCCCTCTTTCAAATCGTCCAAAAAGTTCCAAAACCGAGATAAAAACGGTGAAATAGCTCAAAATTCGCAAAAGCCACAATTTATAATTTCTGCCCAGACATTTCGCATTTGCGGCCCAATTACCACTTCTGCGGTTCCTCACTTAACGGCTAAAATCGCTTCTGCGATTAACCTTCTACATCCGTGGTCCCTAACGACTCCTCAAGATTCCGCTTCTGCGGCCACTCTTCCGCTTGTGCGGTGCCGCACCTGCGGTCCCCAATACGCAGGTGCGAAAATACCAGAAACAGCAAATTCAGCAGCTGCAACAAAGTCTCAAACTCCTCGCCAACCATCCGAAATCACCCCGAGGCCCCCGGGACCTCAACCGAAAGCACAAACATATCCCAATACCTTATTCAAACTTGTTCCAATCTTCAAAATACCTCAAACAACATCAAATCAACCAAAACACATCGGATTCAAGCCAAACTTTCTAAAATTTTCTGAATTCCGCTTTTGATAAAAAACCCAACCAAACCATGTCCGAATAACCTGAAATTTTGCACTCACATCCCAAATGACATAACTAAGCTAATGCAACTCTCAGAATTCCATTCTGACCCCTAGATCAAAATCTTACATACCAACCGGAAATCACCAAAATATCAACTTCGCCAATTTCATGCCTAAATCTACTCCGGACCTCCCAAACCCATTCCGATCACACTCCTAAGTCTCAAATCACCTCCCGAAGCTAACCAAACCATCGAAACTCACACCCGAGCCCTCTAACTCACAAGTCAACATCTGGTTGGCTTTTCCAACCTAAACTCATTCTAAAGAGACTAAGTGTCTCAAACTTTACCAAAATCATTCCAGATTCAATCCGACCAACCCAATACCACTTAACACGGATAAATAAAGCATAAAGAAGTAGAAATAGGAGAAACGGAGCAGTAACTCATGAGACGATTGGCCGGGTCATCACACTTTGTCCTTCTAGGACTTAATATGAGCATTTGTAATGATGATATAGTTACTTTATTTGGATCAGCAAATGCGTCTAGCATGTTTTGAAATATATTGCAAATGAATTATCATTTTATGAACTTATTGATATTATTTTATTCAAGGATCTAGATGTACACATGATAATTCATTCAACGTAACGTTTTCTCAACTGTTTATCATGTCTCCCCCTCATGTTAGAAAAACTAACTTGTTTCCTCAATTTTGAGAACTCATCTTTATGCGTTACAGTGTTAATTAAAATATACACCACATATAAATAATAATAAGATGGAATTATTTGGTTCTTGACCCTGAACAACTTGTGAGGGGAGAAAATAATATACTTTCGTATATAATGTATATCAAACTGATATATATAACTTTGTTTTCACAATAAATAGTTTAGCTATTAAGTGGAGGCTCTTAATAAATTATTTTGCTAAACCAGCTATGATGTAAACCAACCTATCAAGATAAACTGTCTTAAATAGAAAATATGAAAATTATGCTCGAAATTAAATTACTGAGCAAGTTACCTCGCAAACACCGGCCAGGTTGCAGGTTAAGAATAATCGCACCTGTAACCGTCTCATAGATGCATCTTATGTGGTATACATGGTAGGTGAATGTGCCCAATATTCACTTTTGATATTTCCAGCATTCATGAGATTCAATCCCAATTTTAGTTGGTCTATTAATTCATAAGAACATGCAATGTAAGAGAATTCGTAATGATCTTTCTAGTTCTTCAACATTTACCCATGTGAATCTCTTTTATTTTTACACATCATACTTAAATTAACATGTCTAACTCGATTATGGCAACTGGATAAATTATCAATATTGATGAACTTTAGGTTAACACCATGACGTGTGCAATTATCAATAAACTTCAAGTTTATTATGATATGAGTTTTTATATCAATAAACTTCTACTTTATTGTGACATTCTTTTATTTATGCAGTACAAATTAGAGAATAAAGCGGGTAGCTTTTCACATATATATTACCCCGCTACAAGTTGTAATAATAGAAGATGTTAAATTTTTCCTTATTTTTAATCTTAATATAATCAACCGCTTTCGCGTATAGTTTGGAAACTGAATAAGTTTCTTTGAGACTTACTACAACACAATACCTTATTGATAATCAATTATATTTCTCCAAAATAGTATAAGTGGATCTTGTAGAGTTCTCAATTAATTTTGTAGTACCACATATTTATCAACATCCATATGGTGAATATATCTTTTAAAGAGAAAGTTATACCATTATGGTTATGGTCAAAATTATATTCAAGATTTGTTTCTTGCATTACCATTGTCTTTTAATAATCACAATGGCAAAATATCTTGGCATACGATAAGTACGTGAATAATGATCATTTATGCCATAATAATGACATTATTTTCTTATTTCCTCTCAAACCTCATTTTTAGAGGTGAGTGTGGTATATACCACTAGCACGCTCATATTCTTCAAAAAATGAATATGTGTTCATAAATCACATATTGTCACATTTACATCATGAATGGACTATAATTATTGATAACTGTTTTACAAAATCTCATGTCAAATCGATGACAAACATAACTTTCACATAGTGAAGGATTATTTTGAGAATACTTATTATTCTCATTATCATAATGATGACGATTATAATTTCGTCCACGTACACATTCATTGATTCCTTCACGGTAACAATTTTATCTTCTTTCAGACTTATTACATATTGATACCACATTCACTTAAGGTAATAAGAATGAAGCAAATTCAATGGGACGGGTTTCCACTTCTTGTGCTCACGATCATATATGATTTTGATCATGGCAAGACATAAAATTTGTACTACTTAGAGTGGTTATAATTTCTTACTAACTCTATTAGAGTTATAATCAAAATTTATTAGCTTTGCATGTATATAAAATCAAATTATAGAATAAAAGAGAAAAATACGGTAAAATATATACCTTAAATCTAGAATTTAATCATGAAGGAAGTTCATGGAACAATTGACAATCATTATGCTTAATCCCAAAGCTTCTACTCAATTGGTTAGAGTCTCGTGCTGATAACGTGTTATGAAATAATAATAAAAGAAGAAGAAGAGTACTACATAGAAAAGTAGAGAGAAAATTCTTATTGATTTGGGATCATTTACAATGGAATAGAACCCCTCTATTTATAGGGAAAAAATGACTTAGCCACCAAGTAACAAACCTTAGGATCTCTCTAAAATATAAGCATTCATCATAAATAAAATTCTATTTCTAACATGGCTATTTTTCTATATAAAAAAATGTTTGTTCATGGAATATTGTCACGACCCCAAATACCGGTCGTGATGGTGCTATCCCATTACTAGGCAAGCCAGACCAACTACTAAACCACAACCCATTCTCACTCTAATAAATCATTTGCTAACACAATTTACTTATCGATTATCATAATAAGTGATTAAAACAGCAAGGTAGATATGTGGAAGTCAACAAAAATATGAAAGACTACACAACCCACACTGATCTGGTGTCACGAGTCTAGAGCCTCTAATACAACTCTGAACATCCTACTACATAAATAGTCTAGAAATGCAGAAAAGATACAAAGGAGAAATCAGGGCTGCGGACGCCATGCAACGACCTCAAAATCCCCGGCAAATGCTGGAGAACAGCTGAAAGCTCTCACTCGGCTGCTCAGGCACCTGGATCTGCACACAAGGTGCAGGGAGTAACGCGAGTACGCCAACTCAGTAAGTAAATAATGGGCTGAAAGTAGTGACGAGTAGTTCAAAACATATATTTTAACTCAGTCTTGTCATAAAATCATCATTTTCAGTTTAAAACCTTGAAATCAATTACTTGACAATGTCCAACGGAGGCTTATTTATAAAAAGAGTGAAAATAGTAGGAACATCATAACAGGGCCCCTCGGGCAAAGGATCACTCAGAATATGGCCCCTCGGGCAGCCTCTCAGTCACTCATGACTCAGCTCTCGTCAATCAGTACTCACTCTCAACACTCGGCTCATCAAATCGCATAACAATAGAAATTATAGTAACCGATGCGGAGTGCAATATCCACTAGGGGTGTGCAGACTCCTGAGGGGCTCCTACAGCCTAAACGTCATATCGCTGCGACGTGCAGCCCGATCCAATATATATATCACTGCGGCGTGCCGCCCGATCCATATATATACATATAATATCCTCACCATAAACTTCTTAACCTCTCTCAGTCATTAACCTCACAGCCTCTCGGGCATCACAACAAAAATTAGGGAACTCAGCCCAAATATTCCTCACAATAGGAGTACAATGATTAAACCAGTTTTAAACGTTTAACAGGCAAAAACATGACCGAGAAAATGTTTTTAACAAGTAAGGTGAGGAAAACAGTTAAAATGCCCCTAATGGGTTTCTACAGATCGGCACGAGGCCCCAAATATGGCATAAATCCCATAATACGGTATAAGGATCCAAAATCCAGATATATAATATTTTCAAATAAAATATGCGGCTTAATAGTCGCTACGGGACGGACCAAGTCACAATGCCTACCGGTGCACGTCCACACGCTCGTCACCTAGTATGTGCATCACAGCTTCTATCAAATCAAGTCGAATACAGGGGTTTGTACCCTCAGTTCCAAATTTACAATGGTTACTTACCTCAAACTGATGAAATTACTACTCCGCGACGCCTTTGCCTCTCCAATCGACCTCCACTCGCATCGAATCTAGTCAAAATCAGAACGAATACGTCACAATATGCTAAGGAAACAAAGCCCAACCGAAAACAATCAAAAAATACAAAAAATACCAAAAATCCCGAAATTGGCAAAACTTGAGCCCCAGGTCCGCTTCTCGAAACTCAAATTTTTTACATTAACGGGTTCCTTATCTCCCCACGAGTTCATACATATCAAAATCATAAAAATCCGTCCACATATGACCCTTCAAATCCCAAATCAAAAGACTAATTTCTCAAGCCCTAGTTTTTCAATTTTTGGCTTAGTTTTCATGATTTTCTAGGTAGATTTCACATAATAATCGAGTTTTAAGTTCAAAAACCTTACCTCCAATCGATTCCCCTTGAATCCCTCTTCAATCTCCTTCAAAAATATCCAAAAACGAGTAGCTATGGGTGAAAATAGACCCACATTCGCGAACAAGACGAGTTTAAAAACATTCTGCCCAAGCCTATTTCCTTCATCGCGGTCGCGGGAAAACCTTCGCGATCGCGAAGCACAAAAATCTCAGCTCCTAAAATAACTTTATGCGATCGCGTCTAGGTCCCTGCGATCTCAATGCCTAAGCCACTGACCCTACGCGATCGCGGACCTTCTCCCGCATTCGCATTGAACAAATTCCATCCAAGACCCCTAGTCCATTTAACACTATGCGATCGCGACCCCTTACCCGCGTTCGAGATTAACCAACTCTCCAGAAAATACGATCGCAAGCCTAACTCTACGAATGCGAAGAACAACTAGGCCACTTCCATCCTTCTATGCGATCGCAGGACTCCCCTCGTGATCGTGAAGCGCAAAACTCTGCAATAACTGAACCTGAACTTTTGCAATTTTCCAACTTAGAAATGGTCCGATTGACCACCCGAAACTCACCCGAGGTCCCCGGGATCTCAACCAAAGGCACCAACACATCCTAAAACCTTATTCGGACTTGTTCCAAACACCAAAACACTTCAAACAACATCAAATCACCCAAAACACATCGAATTCAAGCCTAAATTTATAAAATCCTCCGAAATACGCTTTTGATAAAAAACCCATCAAAAATACGTCCGAATGACCTGAAATATTGCATACACATCCAAAATGACATACCAAAGCGACTACAACTCTCGAAATTTCATTCCGACCCCTATATCAAAATCTCGCCTACCAACCAAAAATCGCCAAAATATCAACTTCGCCAATTCAAGCCTAATTCTACTCCACATCTCCAAAACTCATTCCAATAACACTCCTAATTCATAAATCATCTCTCGAAGCTAACCGAACCATCGGAACTCACGTCTGATCCCTCTAACACATAAGCCAACATCCGGTTGACTTTTCCAACTTAAGCTTTCTTAAAAGAGACTAAGTGTCTCAACTTCACCCGAACCAACCCGGATTCAATCCAACCAACCCGATGTCGATGCCCCCCTTTTCTCGTAAAATCAGGTTTATGACATTTAGGCGGACAAATCTTTTCCTTTTGGGAATTGGGTTTGAATTGGAGAGTCGCCACCTAATGATTAAGTGCATTAGGACACTAAGAATAATTTTTGATTTAGAAAACAGAGATTGGGTAAGGGCTTGAAATTATCTTGAGGGGAAGGTGTTAGCAACCCCTCAAGATCCAACAGTGTGATTCCCGGCCATGCTATAATTATGACTTTAAGTGCAAACAACAAGTAGACAAGCAAGAATTACGAATACATGGCAGTTTTCAGATAATGGTTGCAAGCAATTGAAGAAAAAGAAGTTAATGAGGTTGAAGTTTGGGAAGAAAATAGTTTTGAAGTTTTGAAAATAAATAAGTAAAGTGGAAGGGGTTTTCACATAATTTCTACAAGCAATTAAAATTAAAAGCAGTTAAAGAAGCTGAAAATTGAGCAGTTTTTTTTTTAATTCTGAAAATAAACAAGTAAGGGGAAGGGGGTCCTAGGTTTATAAATAATATGGATCACCCCACACAATATTCGGTAACCGTTTATATGTGGTGTTATCACGTGGTCATCATATCCATATATACCATTTCCCATCCCGTTAAGGTATTAAACGCAGAATGGTCTCGTTTTCCTATTGCATGCTACTACCCGCCCCAATCCTATCAGTCCCGGAGGTATTTGGGACTACGAATCCTAAAGGGAAGGGATGTGGGGTTTTATAGTTTCAAAGGTCAAAATTCTAAGGCGACAATCAAAACACATACGTAACAAATATGGGGGAGAGGAACATAACAGATAGAAAGGCTCAAACAAACCTTCTCAAAAACAAAGAGAAGCATATCGTTTAACATGTCTTTACACATACTGATTAGGATCCGTTTAAATTTAAAAGACATGGCAGACTGATCTATTACATATTTTAGATAAGAAGCCTGAATCAGGCCTGCCTGCTGGTTGTAGTTAATAATAATCTGATTCAATTTATAAATTATCCTATGACTTGCCTAAGTGTTGAACGAAACCTATAGGCATGATCTCTATTAGTTCAGAAAAGAAGCATGCTGATTTAGGAAAAGAAACTGTCAATTACAGGAGTATAAATTTTACAGTCGTTGTTGTTACTACTGATTTTACACTTATAAGCGAATGGGCGATTCAAATTTTAGTTGATAACTCCTATAGGCATACTTTCTAGGTGCTATTGATTTGAAAACATATTTACAAGCGAAACAAGAGTGCAGAAGTCCTATGGGCATAGTATCTAAATGCTGTTAGTTATTTAAACCTATAAACGGGTTTGCCTAGTGATAGATGCAGATGCAAAATTAAGGAAGTCCTATAGGCATAATAATCTATATGATATGCAGCGTTTCAGAGATGACTTATAGACATGGTCTCTATATAATGCAGAAATGCAAAACCTATAGACATGGTTTCTATATGAAATGCAGAACCTATAGACATGGTTTCTATATGAAATGCATAATCTATAGACATGGTTTCTATATAAGAATGTAGAACCTATAAACAAGATTTCTATATGAAGTGTAGAACCTATAAACAGGTTTTCTAGATAATGCGGAAGTGTAGAAACTTATAAGCATGGTTTCTATACGAAAATGCAGAACTTATGGACATGGTTTCCATATGAAATGCATAGCCTATAGACATGGTATCTATATGCAATACAGAAACGAAAGCTGAAAGCAGGATATAAGTGCAGGAATATAATAATCACCTCTGAATATGATATATACCCTATATAATAATCACCTATGAACATGATATCTACCCCTTTTTGCATGCATGATTTACCCTCCGCTTTTCACTAAAAGCCCCAATAGTTATTATAAGTTATTACAGCCCAGAATAAATAAGAATAGGTAAAATTACATCAGAGAAACTAAAAAAATTTACAACCAAGGAGAGCCTGATTCCGGTTTCCTGCATGAAGCATGAAGTAAACCAACTCCAAAGACGAAATTCCAAAGCCTTTCTCATTTGGGTGTGTCAGAGTTCCCAAGAGCCTTATGGGCTTCGAGCAGTGCTTATACCCAACTACAAGATTGAGTCATAGTGTAGTATGGAAGAGCAAGCCCTCAAGTGTCCAAGTTCAGAGGGAGCTCAAGGTCCCAAGGCAAGGCTCACATGAGGGGGAGGGGGGGCAGAACTTAGAAACTAGGAATAAGTGTAAGTGCAGAGAAAGGATTCTGGGGTAAAAGCAATGATAGGCTGGTGGCCATACCTAGCAATTGGAAGTGCTGGCACACCCCAACGAGCCTGTTAGCCACATTGTTTGGGAGTTAGGATCCCCTGAGGGATCAAGTCCAAACATGAGCAACAATTTGGATGTTGCCATGTTCTGAACTTGAACTCAAATACATAGAAGGGGGCAAGGGTGCATGGATTCACAATAGAAACATATGCAAAGAAGTTGACATGCTAATTAACATTAAACATAGGCAGTAAAGCAGATAGGGGTGTAGGGATTCATAGTAGAAATATATGCAAAGTAATTGACATGCTAATTAACATTAAACATAAGCAGTAAAATAGACAGGGGTGTAGAAGTTGTAAAGTAAACACATTGGGATGAGGCTGAAAACCAAACTCGAACATATCAGTTTTAGGGAAACAAAAGAAGAAAGCATTAATCTTGTGAAGCCAAAGTGAAAGCAAGTAGTTAGAACACTTTGATTTTAGAAGAGAACTATGAGATTGAGTAGTGTAAAAGTGCTGAATTGAGAATGTGTGATTGAAAGTTGGTCGTATTAACCGTGTATAATGTGTTAAAGAAGGTCATGTATTTATGGTGTAGAAAGCAAGCAAAAATAGGTAGGAGAATAATTTGAAAAATCAATTACAAAAGGTTTCCCTTTGATTAAGGGATTCTGATTTCAAACGGGTAAAACAATTAAGGCAAGAAGTTGATCAAACACTTATCCAAAGCAGTACAAGAAGGGTAAATACATAGATATTTATTTAACGAAAAAGTTTGATAGCACACGGTTTGTGCAAAATAAGGAAAGGCAATCAATCAACAACCAGTAAAATCAGCAATTAAAAATTTCATGCGAATGAACCAGGTCAGGAAGATGGGAAAAATCTCGACTTAAGGAAAATCAGTACTAATCAATTAAACCTAAAAAAGGATTCTGAATCATACGTTGGAAAACCTTTTCGAAAAAAAGAATTTACCACACGTATAAAAGCATACAACCACACTTAAAAATAATAAACTATTGTGCTAATCAGTAGAAGAATTTAAAAGTTTAGAGTCGTAAACATAAAGATTCAAAATTAGTTCATAGTCTCAGAATGAGTCTAAAAGAGTCAAGGGTTGTAAAATAGAACCCCAGTTCAAACACAAGGAAAACCCCCCAAATTCTAGGGTTTCCATTTTGAATCAGATACAGCGACGAGGAGGCAAGTAATTGAAACATGCTCAGAGATCTCTTTCAGAGACTCATGAGAAAACAAACATATATAATAGCAAGTTTGAAGAAATAGAGTGAAGAAACCGATTCGAAGCATAGTGAGAGTAGGAGGAACATGTTTAAGAAAACATGGGACTTAAACAAGTTTAGAAGAGAAAAACGATAGTATAGCATTTAAGCATGGTGTTGAAACACAATAGAAAGACAAGTCATAGAAGAACATATATAGTATCAAAATATAAGAAAGCAGTAGAAGCACATGCGTGGCAAATATACACAAAGAAGAAGGAAAAGAAAAGTCGGAGAAACATTTTGAACTTTTCAGAAACCCTAAATCGAAGAGAAGTAATTTTGAAAGAAAAAAATTGGGAAAACGTTTTCAAAACTCAAGTAAAGCACAAATATATAATAGATTTAAGAAAACAATCGGAGAAACCTCGAATACCTAGGGTTTCAGAGGAACCCTAAAACGAGGAAGGCTTGGAAAAAGTCTGATCTTGAGTCGGATGAGTCAGAACGAGGCTCGAAATGCTTTGGATACGCCGGAGTAAGGCCGGAGAATCCATAAAACCTAGAATCAGAGAAAATCTGAACGGACACCATCTAGGTCAGACCTCGAAACTTCGAACACCAAGCATTTAATAGTAGAGATAGATGGGTATAGGCTATCCATTGCCTGAGAGTCCATGGATTCCAGTGAGTTTGCGGTTGAAAATGGTAGAAGGCGATTAGGGTTTCAAGAACCTTCGAGAGAGTTTGAGAGAGAAGGGGTTTCAAGGTGGCGTCTTTGAAGGAAATGAGTAGGGTTATGTGGTTTGGGGAATTAAAAAAGGTAAGGGTCGATCGTGGCCGTTGATCAAAATGATCAACGACCTGGATTAAAAGAATGACCGGGCGGGTTGTATTAAACGATTAGGGTTCGGGTTATTTTTAGGGTTTGGGATGGTCCGAAATTGGGTTAATTAGGGGATCAATTTGTCTATAATTGAAACGCAAATGAGGCTAGATTTTAAATAGCTAGTTTTTCCCTTTTTATTTTATAAAAATAGTAAAAGTAACTTTGAAAACAAATTAAAGGTACCGAGTCTTTTAATAATATATAAATATTAATTCAAAAATATTGGAACCAATTTCATAATTATAAAATGCTACTAATTCTCAAAACAGGCTAAAATTGCAATTATATGCAATTTGGCTTTTAAAAATACCAAATAAAATTGTAAAAATGTATAAAAATTACTTCTAGATATATTTTGGTATAAATATAAGAATAAAATAAGTTATTCACCAAGATGATAATTTTGGGAATAATTATTGGTTTTTATACTACTAAATGGACAATAAATTAATTTAAAAAATCTTTTAAAAATTGGAAAAAATACTAAAATACTTAGGCATACTTATATATGCATATATATCGTATTTGAAAGTATTTTGCATATAAAAAATAGACGGTAAAAAATTAGGTATCAACAGCTGTCCCTCTTTACCCGGGAAGGATGAAAGAGTTGCCGGGTAAAGATATGATGACCAATTTTGACCGAACGGAATGGATTGAAATGATTGACTGTGCTATGGTTCTTGAGCTGCCTACATATCCCTGGTTTTACAGGAATCAGGCCGTATGTATTTTAGGATCCGTCGGCAGAGTATGCTGAGGGAGATCTTTCAAGAACGGACGCGATATTTAGGTTGGGATGGGCGGTTAAGAGTCTAGTAGGGCTGCGGGAACTGGAGTGGGATCGCTCCTGCTGAGATGACCATTGCTTGCTAGTTTACCTGCAAATAAACAAGACACGCATATATTGTGCATAAATTTAAATGTGATGCAATTTCATGTCGGGCCATGAATGATGTCTTTGGACGGTTAGGATGACGTCTTCAGACCATGATGTCCTGGGCCATGAAGCATATAATAAAGGATTCACAGGCTATGAAATGATGCTCTCGGGCTATAAGGATGATGCCTCTGAGTGATGATGCCTTTGAATAATGATATGCAAGAGATAAAGTGTCCTCAGGCCATGTCATGGCGTTCTCGGGCTATGAAGATGGTGCCTTCGAACAATGATGCCCTTGGACAATTTGGCGATCTTTCAGCCAATGAAATGCAAAAGGTGGAGATATTTCAACCCATGAGAGCATAAATAAAGTGGCGATATTTTAGCCGATGCAAGACATAATAAAGGTGGCGATATTTCAGCCAATGCAGGATTTAAATGAAGTGGCGATATTTCAGTCATGCAATAATGTAAATAAAACGACGATCTTTCAGCCAATGCACGATTTAAATGAAGTGGCGATATTTTAGCCATGCAAAAAATGTAAGTAAAACAGCAATCTTTCAGCCGATGCAGATGAAGACAGAGCTTAGTCTCGGAAGGCCGAATAGTAGCCTTATGCGATGCAGGAAATGTAGATAGAGACAGAGCTTAGTCTTGGAAGGCAAAATAGTAGCCTTACGCAATGTAGGAAATGCAGATGGAGACAAAGCTTAGTCTCAGAAGGCAGAATAGTAGCCTTGTGCAATGCAAGAATGCAGATGGAGGTATAGCTTAACCTCGAAAGGCAAAATAGTAGCCTTATGCAATGCAGGAAATGTAGATGGATGTAGAGCTTAACCACGGAAGGCAGAATAGTAGCCTTATGCGATACAGGAAATACAGATGGAGACAGAGCTTACTAGCTTAGTCTCGGAAGGCAGAATAGTAGCCTTATGCAATGTAGGAATGTAGATGGAGGTATTGCTTAACCTCGAAAGGTAGAACAGTAGACTTATGCAAGGGATAAAAGGCGAATAGTGATAAGAATTCTTAGCTGACAGCTGGTAGCTGATTGTGATATTGCGGCTGCTGGGGGATATTGTATGCGAATAGCGATTGTGAAGCGATGATTACGAGAGTTGCATTCCTGAACAGTATGAGTGTATAATATATAAATTTGTGACTTGGGTGCCTGCATCCAAAGAAAAATCGTGAGTTTTGTAAAGGGGAAAGGTTAGTTCCGTGTCCCTACCGATTTTACTTGACTGGCTCGGCTCTGATTTGGTGATACTATGGGTATCCCTAGGATAGCGTTGCTAAACAGAACAATTTTGGTGACAGACATGCATGATTTAGTAGAAATATAGCGTAAATACATAATTAAGAATAGTTTTCTTTAGATGAACCAACGACTGAGATGCGGTCCAAGACACTGCAACCTCTCTTGCTTCGGAATTTTGAGGGTCCCCCTCAAAATTCTACCCCATTTGCTGGATCGACACTTCTAACGGCTACTTGCGATGATCGGCTGAAATTACTTCAGAATTTTGAGGGTCTGCCCTAGATTCCAATTGTAGGGCGAAATGAAAATTTTATTGAATTGTGACCGAACCCATAAGGCTACCTATGTATCCCCTCTTAAACGGGAATCATGTCAGACGTAGTTCAAATTACATCATATAGAAAAAGCATAAAGTTACACATAGTATCGTTTGACTGCATCTGAATCAATTGGTTTTGGCCAAACTTCTCCGTCCATTTCTACAAGTATAAGGGCTCCTCCTGTCAGAACCCGGTGAACCATGTATGGACCTTTCCAGTTGGGAGAGAACTTTCCTTTGGATTTATCTTGATGCGGGAAAATTTTCTTTAACACCAGCTGCCCCGGTGTGAACCGTCTTGGTTTGACTCTCTTGTTGAAGGCTCTGGACATTTTGTTCTGATAAAGCTGACCATGGCAAACTGCATTCATTCTCTTCCCATCTACAAGAGCTAACTGCTCGTAACGACTCTTCACCCACTCTGCATCGTCGAGTTCTGCTTCCTGTATGATCCTTAGGGAGGGAATTTCTACCTCGGCGGGAAAGACCGCTTCTGTACTGTAAACTAGCATGTAGGGAGTTGCCCTGATTGATGTGTGGACTGTGGTGTAGTACCCCAATAAAGAAAATGATAACTTCTCATGCCACTACTTATGCTTCTCTATCATTTTCCTCATTATCTTCTTGATATTATTGTTGGCAGCTTCTACGACTCCGTTCATCTGAGGTTTGTAGGCTGTAGAATTCTTGTGCTTGATATTGAAGGTTTCACACATGGCTTTCATCAAATCACTATTGAGGTTGGAGCCGTTATCAGTAATGATTGACTCTGGAATTTCGGATCGACAAATGATACGGTCGCGGACAAAGTCTGTACGATTTTCTTGGTCACTGCTCTGTAAGATGCTGCTTCAACCTATTTGGTAAAATAGTTAATTGTTGCTAGGATAAACCTGTGCCCGTTTGATGCGGCAGGTTTGATTGGTCCGATAACATCCATTCCCCATATGGCGAACGGCCATGGCGAGCATGTTGTATTAAGCTCATTTGGTGGCACTTTTATAATATCTGCTTGTACCTGACAGCGGTGGCATTTTCGGACATACTGGATGTAGTCCGTCTCCATATTCATCTTGGCTAAGACAAAACCGTTCATATGTGGACCACAGGTCTCGGCATGAATTTCCTCTAGCAGTTTAGATGTTTCCTTCGCATCGACACACCTTAGTAATCCCAAATCTGGAGTCCTCCTATACAGGATTCCTCCGTTATGAAAGAAATTATTGGACAATATTCTAAGCGTGCACTTCTGAGTAGTATTTGCAAGCTCTGGGTATTCTCCTTTTGCCAAAAATTCCTTAATGTCATGAAACCAAGGCTTTCCGTCTGCTTCTTCTTCGACATAAACACAATAAGCTGGCTGATTGTAGATCTTCATGGGAATAGGATCGATGGAGTTCGTATCTGGATGTTGTATCATAGATGATAGGGTGGCTAATGCATCGGTGAACTCGTTCTGGATTTTGGGAACATGTTGGAATTCCGTCTTTGTGAACCTCTTCCTCAACTCCTGTACATGATGCAGGTATGGGAGTATCTTGGAGTTCTTGGTTGCCTATTCTTCTCAGACATGATGTATAAGTAAGTCTGAATCTCCAATCACTAGCAACTCTTGGATGTTCATGTTAATGGCCATCTTGAGCCTAAAGATGCAGGCTTCGTACTCGGCCATGTTGTTAGTGCAGGAGAACCTGAGCTTGGCGGATACCGGATAATGTTGGCCGGTTTCTGACACTAGGACTGCTCCTATTCCAACTCCTTTGAAATTTGCTGCTCCATCGAAAAACATCCTCCAACCATCATAGGATTCTGCAATGTCTTCTCCTACAAATGATACCTCCTCATTAGGAAAATACATCTTCAGGGGTTCGTATTCTCTGTCCACAGGATTTTCCGCAAGGTGATCTGCGCTTGTCCCTTGATTGCCTTCTGAGTCTCGTAGACAATGTCAAATTCACTCAATAGGATTTGCCACTTGGCTAGCTTGCCAGTGGGCATGGGGTTCTGGGAGATGTACATCAAAGGATCCATCCTTGATATGAGATATGTAGTATAAGCACAGAAATAGTGCCTCAGCTTCTGAGCTACCCAAGTCAGAGCACAATAGGTGCGTTCCAACAGAGAATACCGAGCCTCGTATGGGGTGAACTCCTTATTGAGATAATAGATGGCCTGCTCCTTCCTCCTCGTTTCATCATGCTGCCCCAAAACACATCCGAATGCTCCATCCAATACTGCAAGGTAGAGTATTAGGGGTCTACCTGGCTCGGGCGGGACCAAAATTGGCGGTGTTGACAGGTACTCCTTGATTTTGTCGAAGGCCTTTTGGCAGTCATCGGTCCATTTGGTAGCAGCGTCCTTCTTCAACATCTTAAATATTGGCTTACAAATAACAGTAGATTGTGCTATGAACCGACTGATGTAGCTAAGTCTCCCCAAGAAACTCATTACTTCTTTCTTGTTATTTGGAGGTGGCAATTCTCGAATAGCTTTGACATTTGATGGATCCAATTCTATCCCTCAACGACTTACGATGAACCCAAGCAATTTTCCAGATGGAACCCGAATGCACATTTTGCGAGATTCAATTTCAGGTTGTACCTTTTCAGTCTATTGAAGAATTTCCTCAAATCTTCCATGTGATCATCGGCTTTCTTGGACTTGATGATGACATCGTCTACATACACTTCGATCTCCCTGTGTATCATGTCATGGAAAATGGTGGTCATGGCCCTCATGTAGGTAGCCCCTACATTCTTTAACCCAAATGGAATCATCTTGTAGCAATACATCCCTCACAGCGTAATGAAAGCTGTTTTCTCAGCATCTTCTTCATCCATCCATATCTGGTGGTACCCACCAAAACAATCAACAAATGGCTACAGCTCATGCTTGGCACAGTTGTCAATCAAGATGTGTATATTCGGCAAGAGGAAGTCGTCTTTTGGACTGGCCCGGTTGAGATCTCGGTAGTCGACACAGACTCTAACCTTCCCATCCTTCTTCGGTACTCGCACAATGTTGGCTAACCATGTTGGATACTCTACTACCCTTTGAACCTTAGCTTTGACCTGCTTAGTGACCTCTTCCTTGATTTTCAAACTCATATCTGGCTTGAATTTTCTGAGCTTCTATTTTACTGGTGGACAGGCCGGATCAGTCGGCAATTTGTGAGCCACAATAGATGTGCTCAGACCAGTCATGTCGTCGTACGACCAGGCAATTATGTCCTCATACTCTCTTAGAAACTCCATATATTCTTTCTTTTCTGACAGTGACAAATGAACGCTGATTCGTGTTTCTTTGATGTTTTCTGCATCTCCCAGGTTAACAATCTTAGTTTCGTCCAGGTTGGACTTAGGCCTATTTTCGAAATTCTCAACTTCCTTAATAATCTCTTCCGATATATCATCTTCCTCTAAATCTATATCCATTTGTTGCGTTGTCTTGTTGCATGTCACAGTCATCGGTTCATCAAGATAAGTAATAGTAATGCTGTATAAGTAAAGTAATAAGAGAAAATAATAAGAGTAAGATTTATAAGAAAACTAAAGTGCTTTTGATAAATTCCATAAATGTGTTTAACATTGGAGCTCTTTCTTGCAAAAACAAAAGTGCGAAAGGAAAGTAAACTAGTAAAATAAAATAGTGCATGGTGCTTGTTCAGCCTTGCTACCTCGAGGTACGCCGGGCTCTGGTGGTTCTGACGGTCCAGCGCTCCTCTGTTTACAGTATGTATGGAAGGGCCTTCCTCCCCCTCCTCTTAAAAAATGACACTACAGTCCATATCATCGTCTTCCAGGAACAAATTCCTCATTGCTGCTAGTGTTTCCTCCTCTTCTAACCCATAGATAACTTCGGCCAGTTGGAAAGTCTATTCCAAGCGTGATATTGGTTGCTCCAATGGATATTAAGGACCGTGCCAGGGTGGCGACCATTCTTTGAATTCTCTCTAGGTATATTCATATCCCAATCCGAAGGTGGTGCCGTGGTTTTTGAGCTTGATGGGCCTAGCGATTCCTTGAAGATTCTTGACAAGTCCCCTGCCAGGTTCATACTCGCTCCAGTTCAATATGCTTTCAATTTTTTTATCCCACCATTTATCCTTATGTCACGACCCAATTTCCCAACCCGGTTGTGATGGCGCCTCTCGTGAATACAAGGCCAGCCAACTAACCCAAATCGTCTATTTAACAGTCATTAAACATAATGAATAGAAAATACCACTTAATGGCATTAAAAACTATCAATTACAACCCAACACAACCCGACCGGAGTGTCACAAGTCAAGAGCATCTAAAGAAGACTGAACACCACTACAGGGCCATTAGTATATATAAAATAAAAACTGGAGTTCAAAAGATGAAGTCCGGTGCCGCGAACGATGGCGGTCACCTTGCTCTG
Organism: Nicotiana glauca; assembly: GCA_026770625.1. NCBI lineage: Eukaryota > Viridiplantae > Streptophyta > Magnoliopsida > Solanales > Solanaceae > Nicotiana > Nicotiana glauca. The sequence goes on from MU751600.1 coordinate 46,481, forward strand.
CTACAATAGTAATACCTTCAATTAGCTAATAACCCGCTACCGGGTGAACAATACCTGTAACTGCACGCGAGGTGCAGGGAGTAAAGTGAGTACTCCAACTCAGTGAGTAATAAAAGTAAATAA
>MU751606.1:4008-48624 GCA_026770625.1 Nicotiana glauca
GTGGTTCTAGCACGGTCGCTCAACTGTTATATTTGGCTAAAATATTAATTTTTATACATGTTACCCTGCTTGTGCAATTTTAGAATTAATTACCGTTTTTTTGTCAATTATTTTATTTAAGAAAGTGAACGTCGTTTAAGAACATATTTTCGGATCACGTCACATGAAATGCACCCGGATCCTCGACATATTCTTATTCAACGTTTTCGGATTTGGATTTGGGTTGCATGAAATGCACACCCGTATTAGGAAGGTAAGATTATTAAAAATCGCGCCTAAAGCGACTAACGTGTTATTATCTTTTGGGAAGGCCGTGAAATTCGCTAAACGGCTCGTCCCGAATACTAAGTATTTTTGAATTAAGAGAGTAATGAGGATCCCGCAATTGTATTTGATTTGGCGAGGCTCATCTCATTTTTTATTTATTAAAGGCCAAACCTAGCACAACTATATTTTCTATTTTTTTTGTTTTGTCTCTAAAAGAAAAGAAAAAGATCTCGATCAATTCACATTAAAATTCGGATCTTAAGTTCAAGTCCGGGTTCAAACAAAAGGGATAACCTTTTAGCTTGAACCCGCTACCTAACCCGAAACCCGAATTTATTACTAAATCAATTTTTTGTTTGGTAAGATTAGCATTAACAAATAACCACAAGTCTAGGCCATTTACAGGTGATCCAAACAATAAGGGGAATTTGTATTCAATTGGGCTTGTTAATAGCACAACTGGGCCCATATGAGTGGACAGTTTCTCAAAGTCTGATTTTAGCTTTAACATATTAACAAAATACAACAATTATACTACAACCACCACTGGACTAGCCATGTTGACTCATACGTTGAGTCAGAACAATTCACCAAATTTTTCAATGTTTCAACTAATTTTAAGTCTGAATTTCACGTTTAAATCTGGATTTGTAAACCTTTAATAGAACAAATGTTAGTGTTTCGAACTTAATACCAAAACTGTGCTAAATCCCTCACAAGTCATTAGTAATTACTTTGGGTTTAGATTTAATCGTAACTTAATACCTATTAGTGCAACACCAAATTTTATGCAAAATAGAGTTTACTAGAGCTCTAATAAATCACTACACTAGACAAATGGTTATTTAAACAATCTAAAGAAGTTATGCTAAATATTGAATCTCCTATATCTATATTGAACAGTTTTACCAACGCAACTATACAAGCAATTTAGCTAGTCTTATTACAGTAATCCAAAATCTTAATAACACAATTGACAGATATTCAAATAACATTGTTTATGATAAGCATCAAAAGAAACATTATACAACAACACGTTCAAGGAACCACTGGTCTATTGCAGAACTTCTGAAGCGCACACAAATGAAGCTTATTCTTCTTATAATATTTGGAAGCTAAAAAGGTACCTGGAAACAAAATTTCAGCAGAGGTGAAGATGAGCTATAGCAACACAATAGTAACAGTATGCCAAACTCAGCAACAGCAAATTAACAACCAATCCAGATTTAACTCAAAACAGCCAGAAAACTTTGAAAACTTTCATCAAAACAAAATTCATTCAAAATCAAGCTTAATTGGATCCAAATTTATTCAAAATCAACTAAATTTGAAATTAAGCTGAGAATTTCGATGGATCGGCAGCTATTTGGATTTTTCGATTGATTTTTAATTGTTTTTTGGATTTTTTGAAAGAAATTCAGATCTGGAAAAGAGAATTATGATCTAAAATTTTGAATTTCAGATCTGGAAATGGGCAGATATTTTTTGGGAAATTTTTGGGGGTCAAAACTTTTTTTTGAAATTTTCAGGGGGTCTAAAAACTTCTGATTTAAGGCAGAAATTGCCGATTTATAGAGTAAGAATTTGGAGGGAAATTCAATTCTAATATTTTCATATTGGTCCTCCCTTTTTTGACTAGTTAAACAAGTTACTACACTTTCTTTATTTAAACTTACACTAGAACCCATTCTAGAAGGTTCTAGTTGCATCTACCATGTTCTTACCCCTTTGAATTTCCTTTTCTACCCTCACTTCATTTTAACAATTGCTAAACTACCCATTTTTATCCCTCTATTACCCTTGAGATTGCATCATTATTACTATTAAACCATTTTCCTCTACCCAAAATACCCTCCCCTCTTTTGTTAATTACTGTTAACTCCTTTCGTTTCCCAAAATGCCCCTGAACTTGTTATTCAATGATTTTTGTTCCAGTTTATCCTAATACTATGAATTAAACTCAATTCTTATTCTAGCTAAAGTTAACTAATGATTTATACAGCTATAACCAAACAAATTATGTCAAACACTTAATGAATGAATCATTTAAACACTGACGAAGTCAAATTTCAAAACCTAATTATACTAATGAGTAATTAGCTACCAGAACCAAATTATGATTAACAAACTTAAAATATCAAAGCACGAAATTAAACAGCATGCAAAACAAAACAAAAAAAAATCAAACTAACTGAGTTCCTAGCTTCATTCAAATAAAATTACTAAACTAATTGACGAGCTGAAACTAATCAACAAATTAAAGCTAAACCAAAATCAGATAGGGGACGACTGAAAACAGAATTAAAGAGTTTATTGATTTTCATATTACTAATTATTGATAACAAGAAAAATTAAACAAAAGAAATAAAACTTATTGAAGTATCGAAAACTCTGGCCAGCCATTTTTGAAAGAATCTTTTGAGATTCTTGACCCATAACATCCCCAACCATGTGTTTTCATAAGAAAATACGTGGTTAAGGATGTTATGCTCAAAAATCAATAAAGATTTGATCTTGAGTTCTTGGCTGGAAAAACTCAGTTTGGTTTTGATGAGTTCTAGTGGGATTTGAGGGGTTTTGGTCCTAGATTAGGGGTAAGGGAGGTTATGGGAGTTTGTGGTATGAATTTGGAATTTTTTGGATGAAGTAATGAATTGGACGGAAAACATTCAAACTAATATTCAAAGCTTTCTAGGCAGATTCGAGGCATAAGACCATGGATAAAGGAAAGAGGAGGTTGGGGAGAATCTATGGTGTTATTTTGGTGGTCGTTGGCATAAGTCACGTTCGCCGGCGGTAGGGTTCCGGCGAGACAAATTCGGATATTCGAGGAGATAGGGAGGTATTTGAAGGAAAGGAAGTAAAGGGGTGGGAATAGGAGATCACGACGGTTCTGTGGTGAAAATTTGGGGACGATTGGTATAAATGGTGTTTCCCGCCGGTAGGGTTCCGGCGGGATCAGAGGAATTTGCTGGCGGCTGAGGAAGACGAAGTGAAGAAGAAGATAAAAATGATTTTAGGTGTATGTATTGTTTGATATATTAAACGACTATTGGTGATCCATGGCCATTGGATTAGATGAATCAACGGTTCAGATCCTTTGGGACTTAAAATGATGACGTCTAACTTTAATGATGATTCAATCTCATCCATTGGATTAACCAAATGAACGGCCAAGATTAAAGCTTCCATACACCGTCGTTTTATTTAATGAAGAGATCAATGTTGAACCGTTAGATTAATTTGTTTCAACGGCTTAGATCAGATGATATCAAAACGCGGTCATTTGATCCTAAGGATAGGCAGACCGGGAAACACTTTGGGCCTGGGCGGGTGTTTACCTGTTTTGGGCTAATATATTTGGTACAAATTTTGTATTAGCCCAATTTATTTGTATTTGTATTGTATTATTTATTTTTTTTGTATTTTTCTATATTTCCTTTTTCCTTTGTATTTTTGTATTTTCTTTTATCTTTTATATTTTTGTATTTATTTTCTGATTCTATTAAATTGTTAAACCAATTATTTTCTAGAATTTAATTAACAAAATGCTATTTTTGATTTTCCATTAATTTGTTCCCAAAATGAATTAATACCAAACTTGTAAAATTGAACTCTTAATGCGTATGCATATATTTTTATGTATTTTAATATGAATTATTATGCAACTAATTAACACAAAAATGCCACAAATATTAACAAAATTTAAAAATCATTTTGTTTGGATTTTTAGGAATAATTTGTTTAGGGCAAAAATCACGTGCTCACAACAGGTATTCGAAGGGTATGTAGGATTTCTTCAGGCATTTCAAGTCAGCATTTTTCTTCAGCCCCGTCATCTTTAGGAACCCTTTACCAATACAGTTCTCTGGTACCAACAACCCAGGGCTATCCCAAGTCAGTTCCGCAAGTCCCCCAATTTCTTCTGAGAGTGGTGTCATTTCCATAACCCTGAAACAAAACACAGCCCTTTCACAGTCCCAGAACAAAGTTGTAGCCTCGATTAGCATATTGTTTGGCTGAATGTCTAGTAGAGAAGGTAAATTGCCCAAGTGCTTTCTCACATGTTTCTTGTCACTTGAAGAAAGGTCCTCCCACCAATCTAGTAGTAATGGTGGAATGTTGCTGACAATGCCGCATCAGGGGACCTCGTGGATCATTTTCTATAAAAATAAAAAAGGTTAGGTCCTTTTCCCCCACCAGACTCGACTATTTTTACATTCATGATTAGCATTTTGGCATTTAGTTCTCCAAATTAATGCACAGAACGTGTTTATATCCGTTGGGAATATGGAAACCCCGACGGACTTTGATAAGGCTCGTCTTAAAGGATTATTATATGGACAACATATTAATCCGACTAGGTTTGACCATAATGCATGCACACTTACAATAAGAGAAAGGTTACTATGAGGGTCTAGACTGGTACCTTCAAGCGGACAACTTGAGGGGGAAAGGCACGAAATCGTCGACTGCACCGCTGATCGACTAGTTTTACCACAAATAAGCCTTTCCAAATTTAAGAGTAATAAACTAGAAGAGCACAACCACACATCAAGCGTTGCTATAGGATTTGATACGCACGTGTGGAATATGATGTTGAGCATGATTTATGCAACAATAAATAGCATGTTGTCAAGTATTTGCACGTTAAATAAAATGGTAAATGTAGTATTTACATAATTAAAAGACAGTTACGGAGAAAGAAAACAAAGAGATAAATCAATTTCAGTAAATGAAGGAAATAATAAATAAGCAGTTAAATCTAAACACGGGGGAGGGTGCACGTGTGGAATATGATGTTGAGCATGATTTATGCAACAATAAATAGCATGTTGTCAAGTATTTGCACGTTAAATAAAATGGTAAATGTAGTATTTACATAATTAAAAGACAGTTACGGAGAAAGAAAACAAAGAGATAAATCAATTTCAGTAAATGAAGGAAATAATAAATAAGCAGTTAAATCTAAATACGGGGGAGGGTGCACGGGATAACGCATGTTTAAGACTAATTCAAAAATAAGTTCGTTATGGTAAGAGCCTAAAGACCTCCCCAACAGAGTCACCATGCTGTCGTGCCCCATTTTTCCTTCACGTGGAAGTCCAGGTTTCGACATTTATGGGCAATAACGCGTTTCCTTTTAGGAATTAGGTGTTGGAAGAGTCACCACCTAACGGATTATGGTGTGTTAGGACACCTAGAGAAATAAAATCAGGTAACCAGTTTGCATTACCAGAGATTAGAGTAAGGGCTCGAAATAACCTTGAGGGGAAGGTGTTAGGCAATCCTCGCGGTCCACAGCGGTGGGTCCCGGCTGAACTATGTGAATTAGTCAATTAACAAGTAAGTAGTCTCAACACATATTTGCAAATCAAGGTAGTTTACATAGTCTAAATACATATATGATCAAGGTGTTTTCGATGGTCCAATGCACATATATGAAAGTAAAAGAAGTTTAGACAGTTTAAACACACATATATAAAGGAAAAGAAGTCTAGATAGTTTAAACACATATATGTAAATAAAAAGAAATTTAGAAATTTTAAACACATGTGAATTGGGAAAAGGAAGTCCTAAGTTGATTAGCCTATAGGATCAATCTGTGCAATCCCGGTAATCCTCCTCAACTAGAGTGGCTATACGTGACATTAACGTGCAGGTCATCATATCCTTTAACTACCTATTTCCCGCCCCTTAGTAGTTATAAGCGAGTTTAATTAACGAACCCTAAGCGTGTTTTACCCATCCCTTCCTTACGGTCCCGGAGGAGTCTAGGACCTCTAGACTTAGGTAGTTCTAGACAATCCTAAGGTGTTTAAAAGGCAAAAATCTAGGCAACAACAAATAACACATAAGACTGTCAATTAAGGAAGCATATAAAAGGCTCATATTTACCTCCATATATACATAAGCAAATAAGCAGCACATCACAAACAACTGATCTTTAAAGAAATTTATAAAACCTAGGAACATGATATCTAGATGAACATTACCGAACAGAACATGCAGCGTTTGTTTTAAGGGAAGTGGCAGAATCCTAACCAGTTTGCCTACTAGTTTTATAGTCTGTTAAGCCCGGACAATTTCACACATAAACGGAACCTGATTTCACAATTATCTAACGGCCCAATGCCTGCCTAGGCGTGTATATGCAGTCATAATCTGGGAACCACTTAAACAATTTGAAGTTCTTTCATCCTATAGGCATGTTGATCTAAGTGATGAATATATAGCAGGTAATTTTGTACTGATTCATGCCAGAATATGGTACCTATGTATGGGGTTGTTTTAGCCTACTTATTTTAGCGACATGTTTCAAAGAAGATATACATGCAGTCATAAAATAGGATCTCTAATGCACATGGAGAAGGTTATTTTATTTTAAATAGTATTAGTAACCTAATGGCAGGATTTCTAAGTGATAGTGACTTATGTAGAATCAGAAGTAAAATTATGAACTACAACATGTGATATGTAGAAGCAGTAAATATGAATGTCCTAAGTCAAGATATCTAATGCATGAATTTTGCATGATTTAATGCGAGTAAGCATGTAATCATAAAGCATGATATCTAATGCGACATACAAACCTAAAACCTGATTTCTACAGCACCTCATCATAATGTAAAACCTAAAATATGGTTTCTACCCAATTTACCCCACAGAATCATATTGCTACCCTCCCCTTTTTACTAGTTATCCTAATATCTATTTACAAAGAATTATTACAAACCAAGATTTAGTAAATTACAGCAATGAGAAGTAAATTTATACTATAGAGAGCCTGAAGCAAGCCCAAAATAAATCTAGGAGTATCAGGCCTTCCGAGTAGTCTCAAATTCCCAGGAATCTCATAGCCAACAAGTGTCTGTCACACCTCCTTTTTCACTACACCCACGAAAAAGGGTATAAGGGAGTTTTTTCCAATTTAAAGTGACAATCGAAACGGGATTTATTTTATTAAAAATTTAGAGTTGCCACTTGGGATAATTAATGGTGTCCCAAGTCAACGGTTTAAATCCTGAATCGAGGAAAAGATTGACTCTGTTATACAGTCTGCGAACACAGAAATCTAGGTAAGGAATTCTGTTAACCTGGAAAAAGGTGTTAGGCACTCCCGAGTTCCGTGGTTCTAACACGGTCTCTTTGATAGTACTTGGCTTATTAAATTGTCTAATTCTTGATTTTAGAACCTATGTGTTTTTACCTTTTAATGCTTTTAAATTAGAAAAATTATCTTGAAACGGGTCACGCGTACGTGTACCCGTTTATTTGATGCGTCAAAAATTATATCACACGAATGTGTCCACAATTAATAATGCTTTATTATTATTAAGAGAGTTTGGCCAAAGTTGCACGAACGCATACTCTGGTTTTGTTTTTAGAATCGCAATCATGTCACGCGAACGTGTTCACAGCCGCGATAGTAACGGCCCTAAAGGTTTTTCTACGAATATTCCTCACTAGTAACTAATTAAAGTGTTTGTGAGGGTCATAAACTATTCGTGTTTTCTAATATGGCTCGCCTCCAATCGACTACAAACATATATATTAAAAAAACTTAAGGAAATTAAGACTATTTTTATCTAGATTTGAACTCTTTATTATTCACAGGATACCAGGCATGATGATAGGCCCAATAGCTCTCCATAACCTTGACTTAGAGACAAAGAGTCGAGAGACTGCCCAAAGGCAGTGGACTTCCTTGCAATTTAAAATAATTTTGATACCCAGGCCCAAAAGAGGCCCAAATATTGCTAGGCATGGGCAGTAGGCAGAGAGCTAAGAATCGAACCCCAGTAAAGGCAAACGTATATGCAAACCAATCAATGCTTTAAGCACTATTACTATCACCAATAGAACGGGCTTGTGCAATCATCAATCAGTGCAAAAATGTAACATGCAACACATTAAACTTATATCAATAATTGATTGACCTTATACATACAAAGAACTCAGTATCAAACTCACAAGCTTTCAAATCTGATTTTAAACTATAGTTACACCTACATCCTTTTGAACATTTGATAACTTATGTGTAAACATGGATATCACTAAGCTAAAATGCCCCTGAAATCAATAAACCAAATCCCAGGTCCCTTTGAACATTTGATAACTTATGTGTAAACATGGATATCACTAAGCTAAAATGCCCCTGAAATCAATAAACCAAATCCCAGGTTTGTGCACAAGTGGATCTGAGTATGTGATGCACAAAACCAAGCCCAGTCTAGGCTTGAGAGCCCAAGTATGTCCAAGCTCAAAATCAGAGGATCAGAATCGAAGTCGAGTCCAAACCAGCAATAAATCTGCTATATTCAACATGCTGATTCTTCATAATTCCACCTCACTTACATGTTCAATGTTAACTACAGCAACTTAGCAACATAATCTTGCAATTTAATAGCACATCACGGATATGAAACTAACTGATACATCTATCAATATATCAATCCATTAACCATTCACTCTAATACATGGCAACCATTAACTCTAACAGTATCCTTATTACAATTCCAATATAAAACTCAAAGTCTTTAAACACAAATTCACAATAAGCATGCTGAGAAAAGTAATTGATACTACAAGCTACGAAATAAACTTAGGAAAAAGCACATTCTGAAAACAGGAAAATATAATCTTCATTTCTCTTCAATAAAATACCCCATGATCTGTTTTCACATGCTTAAATTAGGGATATGTACCTCTAAGTGCAAAGAAATAAAATCAAGGATTAGCAGCCACAAAAGTAGAGGTCAGCAGCAGAAACAAACAGATTCAGCAACGATGACAATTAAATCAGCCCAGGAATCTTAATGGAACAGGAACTCTTCGGTAAATTGAACCAGAAAACTTTCAACAACCAACATCAATTTTTTCCCTAGATGAACTAGAAATTTTTAGCACTTGAAAAACTTCAAAAATCAAAGAGAAAAGAAAAAATTTCAATGGAACAGTGGAAAGTTTTTTTTTTAGCCGTCTGCTATTTTTCAGAATTCTCTCTTCCACTCTCTTAGGTCTGCCTTGAAAGGCAAGAAAATGTGCCTTTATAGGAAAGGGAAGTAGGGCAGGCTAGACAATTCAGCTTTGCAATTAGGTCTCTTTTTAATTTTTATTTTAGCTTAACTATCCTTAGTTAAAAATCTGAAATTCAAATTAAACCCCCACCCAGCTTCCTAGAAGCTTCTCAATTAGTTAGCAAAAGATTCCCTACCCCAAAATTCCCAAACTACCCCCCAAATGTCCCTTAATTGCTATCCTAAGGATCCAGCCGGGTTAACGGACCCAGGCTAATGGGTCTATAGACCCAAATTAAATCCTTCTTTGACCTTTCAATTTTAAGAACCTTCTTTTGTCATTGAAAGCCTAAGTTTCATAAGCCAACCCACAGAGTCTCAAAGACTCGTGAAGTTTGTGTCCTAAACAAAATGAAAAATGTTTTCAAATTCAGCCTCCCAAGACATTACTGACTTCACAAGCTTGGAACCAATCAGGCAAGCATAGAAAACGAAAAAAAATGAAAAAAATAAAGGGCTAAACAGACGATAATGAAATGTAAGAAAAAAATGAACATTAACGACCTAAGTGAAGGAAAATACCATCTCTGAAGACGAAGAATCGAACTCGAAAGAACTCTGCCCAGTCGAAGGCATTTGATCGGACCTCGACAAATCCGAGATGAGTCGAAACTCACATTAATCAACGGCTCTTTGACAAAAGCTGTTAACTAATGTTAACTTTGACTCAAAGCATGCCAAAAATCAGCAACAAGAATTGAAGAAACGAAAGCTTGACAATTCCAGTTATTTTAGATTTGAAATCTGAGGGATTCCGTTGGGTGTTTTGGGAAACGGGAGGAGGGATATGATTTATCAAGGTCCGTTGGTTGCCTGGTATAAATTTGGGGCAGTTTGGAGACTCGCCGCCGACGTGGGGCGAGCGGTGACTAGTGGTGGCAGATGGTGTAACATGTGAGATAATATAACAGGGATCTTAGTTTTGGAATAATGTCATTTGGACCGTCTTATGTGATAAGGGGATTGGGTTAGGGCCGTTGGATTAGGTGAGATCAACGTCTTAGATGGTGTCTAATCCAAACGGGGTCATTTAACTGGGGACGGTCTGGACCGGGTTGGGGTGTGGAATTGGGCTGGGACAAGCGGGTGCAAAGGGGAGATGTTTGGGCTTGGTTAAACGAGTTGAAGACTGGCCCAAATCTCTTTCTCTTCATTTCCCATTCCTCATTTCCAATTAATTCTCTTTAGTTCATTTTCCTTCTCTTTTCTTTTTCTCTTTTTTTTCCTCAAATTAACAAAAATCTAATTTATTTCCTAGCACCTAATTAGCCTAAAAATACCAATTAAACCTAAATGATAATTATCACAATTAATTAAAAATAAATTAAAAGAAAAGCCACTCAAAAATAAAAGTTCAAATCAAAGGTCCAAATTAAACTATTTTTTGTGATTTTTCCCTTTTTATAAAAGAATTTAATTACTAATTAATCCTAAAATGCTAAATTAAATCCTAGATGCAAATGCAAATATTTTTGTGTATTTTTCATTGATTACAATAAAATTAGCATGCACAGACAAATGCAAGCAATAACAAAAAATGCCACAAAAATCCACAAAGTTGCAAGCAATGAAAAAAATTATTTTGTTTTGAATTTGTGGGAGTAATTCATATAGGGAAAAACTCACGTACTCACAGTGTCCAGGTGTATTAGAGTTCCCCAAGGACCTCAAGGATCCCCAGCAGTGCTCACACCAAGAACTTTCTCAAATAGGGATTGGTTATGTACAGTGTGGAAGGGTCAGCCCTAGTATGCTAGGGTTTAGAGAGATCTCAAGGATCCCTAAGCAGTACACATACCAAAGGGGCAGAACTTAATAATCTACGAGTAAAGTGAGAGTGATTGACAAAGTTTGAAAGATTTAATGAAAAGAGTATAGAGATGACTCTAAGAGTGAAAAGGTTTTCTGAAATAGAAACTAGTTTGGTGGTAAAAAAAACAATTTGAGAAGAGTACCAAAACACTTTTGAAAGCAGCGAAAAATTAATTGATCGTAAAACATCCAGATTCATAAACACTTAACAAACAGATCTCAAATCAGGGTAAAGGGATTGGGGACACATAGAATTTACATTTGTAAAGAGAACACATGACAGGGCTTAGGGAGGCATATAGTCAAAAAAATATATAGAACACTTAGAAGCTTATAGAATTACAGGTCGATCATGATGGTAAGTAATAGATCCATGTTGAAAGCAAAGAAACACTGGACAGAATCAAACACACAACTAAAGCCAGTCGAATGCCTTAAAGATTAGGTAACTCACACGATTTCCTCAGGGAATGAGGATAGACAAGGGTGAATAGACATGTTGGACAAACATCAAATGGACAACTACAGTTTGTACATGCTAATTACATATTGAACAAAGCAGGACGGGACATGCTAAGTAAGGCAGTAAACAAGAACAGGAATTGGATATATAACTAATGAGCTAGCATTGAAATAAAACACATAGAGTTTAAGTTTCAAAATTTAACTGAGACATACCAGCCAAGTAAGAGAAATGCAGAATATGAAACAAACAGGTGCAATTCCATTATCTAGCCTTGGCTTTCAACCGGCTAGACCCACAATAGCACAAGTAGCAAAGAAGGAGAAGAGTTTGAATGTATGTGTGTGTTATGAACTTCCCCTTCTTAGGAAGTAAAACAAAGGAGTTTATATAATGGTTCAAGAGTAGAGCAAATAAGGTAAAAGATCAACTTCAGTTAATCAAGGGAAGATCACAAAATTAATTACACGAAAAATCAGCATAGTCTTTCCTTTATTAAGGGTAATTAACCAACGTTAAGGGCAGAAAATATCTAAAGAAAGAAATTCAAATCAGGCATAGGCAAAGAGTGAATAACTAGGAATCTAATTAAGGAAATAATCGTGCAAGAAATCACTAGATACTACAGATAATTTAAATAAGGCAAGAAGAACTACAAGAAAATAGGCCTTTAGCGAGAGGAAATTCGGTCGTTAAAAGCGCCAATCCAGTCGTTATTAGTCAGTAACGACCATGAAAAAACCGATCATCGTCTGTCACTAAAATCCCCGACGTTAAAAGTTTACGACCGGATCTCAAGTCGGTCGTTAAAGAACCTTTAGCGGCAGCAAGAAATCCAATCATTGTAGCTCTTTTTAGCAACCAAATTTCCCTTCACTTCTTGTAATTCCGGATATTAAATCTTGTAATTACGACAACAAATTCAGTCATTAAAAGTTTTTTAACCTTCGCTAGTTGTCTATTAGTTTTTCACAACAATCAAATCGAATCTTTCAGGGCTTAGGCATATAGACACATCTAAAAAGACACAATAATATATTTTCATATAAATTTCATAGTAAATTACAAAGAACTAGTCATATTACAAGAATATATATGTACAATATGTTGTCAACTCCTAACAAAAGAGAACAGAAATTATGTACAAGTGAAAACATCTTTAAACAACTCTAAAACAATAGAAAACATGTATCTCTTGTACTTCAACTTATTTTTTATTATTTGTAGTTGCTTATACTTTCTCTGCACTTTTCTTCAAACTTGAAATTCTTGATCTCCTCAAAGAACAATGTTAAAAAAATTATTACTAGAAAAACTTCAAAATTCTGATAAGCATATACACAGGCAGGTGTCCAAATCCAAATAACAACGCTATGATTAGGATGAGACAACAAGATACGCTTGTCAAATATACTTTTAGCCATTCTCATCTAGAGTAACGTAGTGGGATATATTCCGTTATACTTGTATTAATAGGCTACACCTCTAATCTAATGTTAATATTATGCTGCTTAATGCAAGACCCACTAGTATATAAATTTTAAATAAGTATCTAATAAAATACTTTTACTTTAATTTTCCATGACACAACACTCATTCATAACAATAAACATGAGAGATAAGCATAACCGCAGCTTGACCAAACTAAGCTGAAATAAGTATCATAAATTTACTGCTATTTAGGATGAAAGAAAGCATAAATATTTGAAGAACTCACAACTCATAGCCAATGTTGTTGTGTTCCTTAGCTGTTCTTGGACTTCTGCTCTTTTACATAGGTAACATGGTGACATACTCCTCCTTTGTATAGGTACGTTTGTAACTTCTATTATTTTTGAAAGCCGAGATGCAAGTTCATTGTGCAACTAACACCATTTATCTAAATCTTTGAAATCTAAATCAAGGTTCGAAAACAATTGTCTATGATGTATCTCAATCATAGTTAAAAGGAGTCATATTCATAGTTAACCAAACCAATTATCTTTTCTACTAATGAGCACCAAATTGATTTTAAAAAATAACATACATATATGTTCAATCACATAAATAAATTTAAAGGCAAAAGGAATCACAAAATACCAGTTATCTTCTACCAAGAAGTGCTCATAGAATATCATAAAAATAAATTGCTAACTCATAACTTGCTTAAAATTTACTCGCATAAAAGTTCTCAAAAATAATCAAATAAACAAATAAGCTAAAAAAAAATAGATCCATCTACAAACTGTAAGAAAGAACATTATATAAGGGTGCTCTTCGTATTCTTATCCTTTTTTTCCTTAAAAATTATAGCACTTAATCATAAGGCTCTGAATAATTGAAGATAATTGTGAATGTTCAAAAGGGTGCCCGATACTGCAATGAAGCTTCCATCCCTTGAATTTGATATTACTAATACAATCCGGGTTAGATAAAATAGTGTGAGAATACTTTGAACAATATATATCGAGAACCCAATCACCAGATAAATTTTTTTAAAGTTGTACATACACATGTAGAGGTTACACTGCAACCTGGTCAGTTAGAAAAATTAAATGGTTGAGAGCCATAATGTTGTTGAAAGTGTGGCACATGTCATACAAAAATTTCCAAATACATTTGGACTTCAGTAATAGATAAATTTGTTTATGACATTAAGAGATTCCAAATTCAGAGTCAACTTCTCAAATCAACTCTAGGAATTATAACTATCGTAGGTTGTATGATTTAGCACCTACTTGTTAATCTTCTTTTTCGCTATGAACCTTTTATGGCTAATAACTATGCTATGAAACAACATCCAATTTAAACTAACACATACTAATAAATAATTTATTATATGAAAAAACCTACTGCTCAGTTGATGTTATGGAACTTCTCCTAATTTATCTAGCCATTGCTCATTGTAAAAAAAACTCTACTCCAATTCAAAATCAAGTTGGAATTTCAAGTACTCCACAAGAAAAAAATTGTTGGAATGCAAGCTGATGGCAAACAACCAAGAAACCAAAAAGCAAATATTCATTTAACAAACAAACAAAGAAAGAAGACTTAAATCCAACTGGTGTTTTTATATTTGGTGGTCACGGTGGACAACAATCTAAAGGTAGAGAATGGTCAGTGGTAAATCCTTCACCTAGCAAAAAGAATTCTCCAGATCTTAAAAATCAGTTTTTAGCAGCAAAGAATGTAGATGTTTCGAACTATTTTGATGTTCTTCTAATGAGAATGATCATGCTATGAAGGAGGTGCATGATCATGATGTGAAGAGGTTTGGAAGAATACACAATAGGTGGTTAATGAGGCAAGGTATTTAATTAGAAAAACCAGTTCCCCAAGTAGTGGAAGGCAGCAGCAAAACGTGCAGAAAACAGGTGCTCGGTTACAAGGCTTAGCTTGGCAGTAGGTGTACAAGCTGTTGATTGAGTTGATACTAGGGTTGAGGATGCAATGACTACACATAAAATACAAGCATCTCATGAAGCTCATGAAAATGCTTAAATTTCAGCTAGGCAACTATGCACAACAGTTGTTCCTTCTGGTGAGAGTACTCCAGCCAAAGCTATATTATATGGGGTTAATCGACCTGTGTACATCTAAGTGTGCTAAAGCTACTGATGTTGGACTAATTAGTATGGAAGTTGGGCAGCACATCAACAAATATGACTAGAAAATGGTGTCCAGTAAAAAAAGCACTTGCAACAATGGCAAAGTGCAAAGTTCCGGACAGTACAGGTGTACGAAGTAGCTCAAACTATTTTGGTGCTCTTGTTAATGTAAATGAGGAAGATGTGAAGGCCACTAGGGATAATTTACAGATGTTGGATCTTGATTAAAATATCTTCTTGAGTCCAGCAGGTTTGAGTCTAACCTCTCTCGGGGCACAAATATTGAAGAACATGAATCCAATACATGCATGCACAGCAAATCTGGTTCAAAATACTATAGCATAACATTACAAAGGTGTTGTTGATAATCCTCATGTATATAAGGTTCGACTAAACACCTCTAATCACGATATTCCATCCAATGATGTTGTTTGCTTTTCAGAAGAATCAATGTACTCGACACACAATCGTGAAGCCTTATCCAAGATGTTTTCTGATGCTAAAATACTAACTAGAAAGGAGGAAAGATGGGAGGCAAATCTCCAGAAGCCACATCAGATAGAGGAGGAAGCTAGGTATAACACATGGGCTGACCAGGTAGAAGAGTATGAAGATGGTTTTGTTGATTGTTTGCCAGACGATAACAAGGAGGAGACATACCATGTTTCAAATAGCTACACATCAAATGATGAGGCAATCAAGGTGCAAGATGAGAAGGCTACTATTTTTTTGAGCAAGAGAGGCTTAAGCCCTAATGCTCCAGCATTTTCACCTACTAGGCAGAAGCAAAACACAGCAGTGGTGTTAAAGGATATGTCTAATGATAAGGATCAACGCAAGGCGGTAATTCCAGGTATGCCAACAAGTATAAGTGCGTCTTTGGAAAAATATAATATGACTCCTACAAATATACTTCAAGCTCTTGTATCTCATGACATAGATACTTTGAAAGCTCTTGACAATCCAAGAATGAGCAAGGAGCTCTAGTTCCCGGATACAATCCTATTGAAGCATTTGGTGTGGATATGGGTCAAGGTTTATATGAAGAAGGGGAAGAGGAGGAACTACTAAAATACCTCCTTTGCAAATATAGCAAGGGATGGAGATCTCTCACCTAGACAATTGAGAATTGGATCCAACAAAAACAAGAAGAAGGCACATGAGAGGAAATATAGTTGGGATGGCAAGGTAACACAAGAGGTTTTCGTTAGGAAGTCTTCAATGAGAATTGCAAAACAAAAGGCGGTTATCCCTACCACCTCCACATGGTGAAATAGATCAAATAAAAAATGATGAAGTTTGAATAATTGTTGAAGATAGGTTTAGAAGAAGTCAAGGAACTACAATTTGAAGAGTTCATAAGATTGAAAAAGGAGGGGCAAGATTCTAATTTATACCTTGTTTTATTCTATCATTTCGTAAGTATTACCATATGTAATTTCATCACAGAGTTTAACATACTCTGTGATAATCATAGAATACTTAGTCCTCTCAAGTTCTTATTGATGAGGTTGTTCGTGCCTCAATAGGAATTGTACGGTAAGGTATGGCTCAATAAGTGTTCGCTATCTGTCCTATGACTTTGGAAATAATCCAAACGGCTATGAGATCATTCTCCCTCGTGAGACTTCGCCGGCAGCCACACCATGAGCCTCATCACGAGGCTACCATTATAAGGCAATAGACGCGCACATGGATGATTATATAACCAAGGCATAGAGGTAACACTACTGCAGCTTTTGCCCCCTTACTTGTACTCTTCCTTTTTGATTTTTTTTCTTTTTATTATTAATTAAAATAGCTACTAGACAGCCTACCTATAGTATAATTTGCAACAAAAAAATCTACTTTCTTCTTTTTTCTTTTTCTCAAACTTTTTCAAGTCTTCTATTTAACTTGATTTTGAACCATCCCCTGCACTTTGATGTTGGATTTATTCCCAGTAACACTCAAAGTTCCATTTTCTCTTCAGCTCTTTATTTTTTTATCTTTCTCCCCCACCCCCAATATAGTTTTTAAGCAATGTGTGAACCAATGTAAGCATTAATACATAATTAATCAAAAGGTTTTTTAAACTAAATTTGAAATTTAATTAAGGTTATAACAAATTCAATGTACGTCTTAAAGAGGAAAATAAAAGCCAAGAGGGGCAACGGATAAGATGTTATGGCATAAATAAATATAAGCAATCCTATTACGAGAATTGAGATAAAATATGAATAGGACAATGCCAAACACAAATTAGGGCTCGAGGAGACCTTTGAATATAAACAACCAATAAGAGAAGAGTAAAACAACACCGAAAGAACTGTTAGGTTGCCAAACCATCACAGGAACTTCTATTATAATACTCAAAAGTAGATTGCTAGACCATCGCAGTTTCTATACAAGATAATAAATATGATAAAAAAGAGATAATTGGAACTGCCAAAGAATACCAAATTTCACACTCCATAATTTCTACCGTAGGTCTAGTGATTTAGCGGAGACTTACCTTGATTAGAAAGAGAAGGAAACTGTCGATTAATTTTTTATTAGCCGCAAGTGATGAACAAATAAAATTCAACCGCATAATTTACTCTTTGAAAACAGAGAGAATTCTTTAGGGTTCTTTTTTTCCTCGTTCTTTTTTCTTTTATTTTGGGGCGGGGGGTGCTGGAGGATGGGGTTGGGAAAAAAAGAGAGGGAAAAAGTAGCACCTAAATGTGTTGATTAATTTAGTTTTACCGAGATATTACACTTTTAAAGGAACAATATTTTCGCCTTATTAACACTGAATAAAAATTGGCTCTAACGATTGGAGAAAAAATTAGTCGTGATTAGTACACTTATAACGATCGGATTCATGTCCCTTCGTTAAGAAGTGGTCGTTAAAGATCAAGTTTCTTGTAGTGAGACTAATTAAAATCTAAACAAGGAAATAATCAAGAATCATGCACATGAAATTTTAACATAGAAAATCACTTAATAATTCTAGAAAGAATATATCAATTTCCATAAACAAAATAGGCTGATTAGAACATTAGGGACACAGAGAAATTAGGCGAAAAATAATTCAAAAACCCTAATAGAGATTAATTAGGATAAAAATCACAAATCAAAGAATTTGACTAAGGGAAAACGTGTAAATTAGAATACAGAATGAACCAATACGCCTAGTAACTTTGAAAAGCTCATAATCAGAGCAAAACACCAGACATGGAGAGTTTTAATCATGAATCAACTAGGGCTTATGCAACTTTAGGATAAATCAGTCAAGAACACTTAAGAACAAACAGTTAAGCATTCGAAAATTAGAAAACCCTTTGAGAATATGACTTACGGTAAACCCTAGTTTAGGAAAAATAGGAAATCAGTCGAAAACCAGAAAATTTTCAACGAAAACATGTGAGACATGTTCTATTCGTCTCAGATCTATACAGATCTGAAAAGATCGAAGATAAAAAATTAGGTTTCTTTAGAAAGCATGACAGAGACGAGACATAGGCCTAGAAAATCATGGATCCAAATCTAAACAATAGAGATTTCTTACTCATGGTCAAGCAAACGACCTGAAACAGGCAAAGAAATTGAAGGTGCAAACGAGACCGCCTAGATCCCTTGAGATCTTCTCAAGGATCTAAAAAATTGATGAACCATAGCAAGTAGGAGGCCAGGGATGGTCGGAGAAGGTACAGAAACATCGTAAGAGGGAGGTTCTCGTTGGTGACGACGATTAAGGTTAGGGTGATTTGAGAGAGAGTTTGGACGGGTGAGGGAATGAGGGGGTTAGGGTAGGTTAGGGGGTTAATTATGGTAGGTTTAATTGTGGACCGCTGATCAAAATGATCAACGTCCACGATTAAACGGGGTTATTGGGTCGGGTGTATGCAGATTGGACCTAAGGGGTTTTGGGTTGGCTTTTGGGTTAATATTAAGGCGGTTTTAGGCTGGTTTAAAAGGGGTTAGGTTTGGGAATAAAAAATCTATTTATTAAATACCCCAAATAATTTATGAAAAATATTTTATAAAATAATTAGCAGATTATAGAAATAATTTTCATGCATAAAAATATTTTAAAATAATTACTAAATATTTTAAAAATACAATGAGCCATTTTATGGAAAGATAATGTGATAATGTATGCATGGGCTATAATTGCAAAGTTATTGCAATTATAATCAAAAAGTGTAAATCTGGCCATTTGTGAAATAATTTGAACGTAATATGACTATAAATAGCAATATTAAGTCATGAAATGCTATAAAGTCATTTGTGATGCAATTTTATAATTATTTATATAAATAAAATACTAAGATAAGTTAATTTAAAAAATGTAAAATTTATAGAAAAATATAAAATATATGCATTTCAAAAATATTATAGGAAAAAATTGGGTATCAACAAAGATTTGACCGAGTGTCACTCAGTACTCATGACAAAAATCAAGAATCACTGGATCTATATTCGGGGAAGAAGGATCTACGAGACTTAGAGTAAATGGGTATGTATATACGCTGACGAAGCCAGCTTTGTGGTCTACTATGCTTTCCTCAGGATTGGGGATCTCTACTTGCACTGCCTCCCCCTATCGGCAATCTTCCTTTACCCTCTTCATTTCGGTTACCACGCTAATGTACCGATATACAGGCTCGCATCGGCTCGATGTCGAAGGGGGATTTTTTATGGAAAAATCGGTAACCGTATTGAATTCGCCAGGGGTACATTGCTTGATAGTTGGAGGTACTTTTAGTTTGCCTCTGGTCGGGCGTGACGAAGAAGTGGTGCTCTCTTTCTAAGGTACCGTTCTAGAGGTCCTGGCCATAACTATAAAAAAGTTTCAAATAAAGAAGATGAAGAAATGAGCACAAAAAGAAGATAGATGCAGAAAGTTGTGAACTTAGCTCAAAGAATTTGGAGATATTGTAAAAAGCGTGAATGGAAAACGAATTAAAGTATTTATAAAAGCTATTTGGGCAATGCTTGAGAAGCGGAAAGGTCGAACCAATATCGGTTCGTGAGCTTTTCAATAGTCATGCTAACAGCGACCTCACCGCAGCCTTTGAGTCATGAAATTTAATGCTCTGATAGGCTGACGTCATAATGGGAGTATCAAATAAGCAAGAGTTCAAGACCATTTTTTATTATTTCACTCTAAGAAATGCGGGGACTATCTATATACGGCTAAAATCGGAGAGTTTGATTTTACGATCATTACGACACTCCATAGCCCTTCTCTAGAATGCTCTAGAAACTGCTCGAGGCTTGACCCCGAGGGTTCCCTATGTTCGATCTTGGGGAAGTTCAAATCGATGGCTATGTTGGAAAAGCGAGAGATTCTTAAAGCACGTGGTTAGGGTTGACCAGGTCTCCAGGAACAGTGCAAGTCCGTACCATGACATTAAATGGATGTACCAATCTTTGTAATAAATGGTTGTACCAGCCACGTATCTTTGTAATAAATGCACCTGTACTGTGTTGGGATTCCCCCTCCTATATAAAGGGGATCCTTGTCATTTTTTGCACACATGATATTCAATAGAAGAACAAGAACATTCCCTGCTCTCTAACTTAAACATATTCTCCCTTGATTTTATTGCTTATATTTATTACATTGCTTAAATTTATTGTTTCATCGATTGTTCTTCAGTTATTACTTATCGTTAATCATAAAGAGCCCTCATCAAAGCTCTTAGAACTGTTAGTCCTCGGCTATCCCAGTAGAGCTCATCAGGTTAACCTCGAGGCCCAACATAGGATAGCTCGAGAACTCGATTATCGGCCACTCGGTTCGCACAACATACTATCTTCAAGCTTTTACCTTATTTTCTAGTCTCATGCTTAGCATCTACTGCCTAACAACTAGCATAAAATAAATCACGTATTTTTAGAACCACAAATAAAATCTAATTTTAATTATCATTTTCAAGGTAAACACATTCAAACCAAAATTCAAACTTTGAAAACTCTACATACAACCTGTGTTGATACATAGTCTGCAAAATTACACTGAGATGATCGGCATGGTCCTCCTGACTACATGAATATACAATAATATCATCAATGAAAACTATCAAAAAAGAGTCAAGAAACGTCTTGAAGATTCGATTAATAAGATCCATGAGAGCTGTCAGGGCATTTGTTAGCCCAAAAGATATCACTAGAAATTCAAAATGCCCATATTGGGTCCTGAAAGTTGTTTTTGGTATATCCTGCTCCCTAATTTTCAATTGGTGATACCCAAATCTTAAATCAATTTTGGAGAAGTACTTAGCACCCTACAACTGGTTAAACAAGTCATCTATCCTTGACAGTGAGTACTTATTATTGATTGTGACCTTGTTGAGCTGTTGATAGTCAATACACATCCTTAGTGAACCATCTTTCTTCCTTACAAAGAGAATCGATGCACCCCAAGTCAACACACTCGGTCGGATAAAACCCTTCTTTAACAAATCCTTCAATTTTTCCTTTAGTTCCTTCAATTCCGCATGTCCCATTCTGTAAGGTGGAATAGATATAGGCTGCGTGCATGGCATGTCATTGATCCCAAAGTAAATCTCCCTGTCTGGTAAAAACCCAGGGAGCTCATTAGGAAAGACCTCCAAAAATTCATTCGCAACTAGCACAGACTCCAGTGTAGGTGCCTTAGCATCAGTGTCTATAACCTAGACCCAATGGTAAATACACCCCTTGTTGATCAACTTCACGGCCTTAAGGTAAGAAATAAACCTGCCCTTTGGCACTACATCATCCGTCTTCCACTTGGAAATTCAAACTTAACAGTTCTGGTTTGGCAATCAAGCTTGGAAAAACATGAATAAAGCATGTCCATCCCCATGATTATATCAAAATCCACCATTCCCAATTCAATGAAATCAGCCATGGTGTCCCGACTACACACCGTGACAACACAATCCCTATAAACCCTCGCGGCCATAATAGACTCTCCAACCAGAGTAGATATAGAGAACGGATCATGAAGCTGTTTCGGTTCTATATTAAATTTCATAGGAAGATAAGAAGTGACATATAACAAAGTGGAACTGTCACGCCCCAACCTCGGGAGGCGCGATCGGCACTCAACTGAGTGAACCTGACTAAGAAAGCCTATTAGACACTTTCTACCCAACTCATTATGATCAAGAGAACAGGTTATTATTAATTACACAATAGTAAGGTTTTTGTAAACATTTCCAAATCGATTCATTTGTTACATCATTAGTAGGTTTTCAAATTTTCATACACTTTACAATTTGAATGAACAGGGATTCAAAACATAACATAATCTACTAACCCTTCCAATGCCATATACCACCCATATAAATGTCTATGGAGCATCTAAAGATACAAAAGGCAGTTATGATAATGTCGGAAACAAGGCCCCGGCTATACCTTAAAATGCGGCAAACATATAAACAAAAGATGTACTACAAACCCTAGGAAGAAATGAGGCTCACCAATTCTGATAGGAAGATGATGATGATGCACCACTAGCTGTGATCAACATTGTCTGCTATGGAACCACCTACATTCTTTTTAAAGATGTATTGCCCCCGACAAAAGGGACGTTAGTACTATCGAATAGTGCTAGTATGTAAAGCTAAACACCAATCTTAATAGAATGAACAATGAAACAAAGAGGAAGCAGTCATGATGTACAATAAGAGCTTCAAACAAATGCCAAAACATCAAGCAAGGATTACATTTGTTCTCAAGTCCATTTCCAGTTTATTAGGTTGGTAATCTTTAGTGCCATGTGCGACAATCCATAATACCACCGTGCTCCTACACGGAGTCTGATCTCGAACCGATCGGCTAGGTCATCTCATTTGAGACATCACCTATATCCACAATTTCAATCAATCATTTCCAACGCAGTTACCACCATGTGTGCGGCATGAAATCTGATCATGGCCCGATCGGCTAGGCCATCTCACTTGAGACATCATCCTTTCATTTCATCATCTCACTTCATATTTCTTTCCCATCTTTCAATACATTGGCACAAGTGGCCTCATTCATTAAGTCATTCTTGGCACTTGGCCATATTTTAATTCAAGTTTCCCTTTTTACACATTCAATAGCACTATTATCAGCAACAATAAGGCCTATTATTTAAGGCATTTGTACACATAAAGGGAAGACTTGGAAAAATCATAATCACATAGAGGCCTTTTATACAAATTGGCATAAAAATCCTTATTCGATTCTTGGCATGAATTCTTAACCTTTCTCAACACATATTCCATATTTTAACACATCCTTAAATGGCATGATAACATGATGAACAATTTATAGAAAATATTAAACACGAATCTTTCAACACAACACATTAGGGAAGTCAATTCTCGTATGATCAATTTAGGGACTTACACCAATTACCCGAACATCAGGGGTTCGATTCTATGAAGAAGGGGGTTTAGCCATACATACCTCAATTGAGCTGTTAAAACTTTAAGATGTTTCTGGAACTAGAAACTTCAATCTATTTTTGCAATATCGCATAATTGAACCCAAAATTAGGAGAATGATGTATAATTCTAGCTCACTAAACATTCTATCAAACACTATGTGTGAATTAAGTTTTAAGACTCTTTTTGTGTAAGATTCCATCATTCCACAACCCATCTTTTATCATTTTTAGCCCATAATCTTCCTACATTCTTTCACCACCCATACATGCAAAACAACAACCCTCAAGCCCGTGAACCATCTTGCTAATTACCCATTTTAGTAGAAATTTCAAAATTAAGAGATTGGGCATAGATTATTACCTTTAAGGTGAGGACTTAGTGAACTTTACTTGACAATCTTCAAGGTCTTAAGCAAGAATTGAGGAGAAATTAGTTGACGATCACTCTCTCACTCTCGAACTCCTTCTCTCACTCTAAAGCAAAGATATAGGCTCAAAATGAGCCTTAGCATATGTTTTAACGACATGGGATCGGGTTTAAAATTCAAAAATTTAGAGCCCCCACACGGATCTACAGTCGTATATGCGACTACATAATGGCTATGCGGCCCGCAAAATGACCACTAAAAGTGGACCTCAAGGACCTGAATTTTATGCCTCAGTATACCGTCAATATACAATCCATAAACCTATTTTATGGTTGCATAATGCGCCGCAAAACCTCCCTTCACAAAATTTCAAGAATGGTTATGTAGCCAAGGTGCGGCCCGCGAAATGGTTATGTGGTCGTATAATTGGCCGTGAAAACGGACCTCAAAATTGGCCAAAAAGACTGCCTCACTCTGCGGCCAAAATACGGCGCGTAAAGTGATTATGCGGTCACATAATGGGCCGCAGAAATACGCATTTCTGGAAAACACACACTTTTCTTTAGCTCTGTAGCGTACTATTTGTTGACACCCAATTTTTCCCTAAGTATTTTTTACCCAAATACTTCCAAAATAGCATACTGGTGCATACATAAGCACACCCAAGAATTTTTGCATTTTGATGATTTTTTAAAACCAATTTATTGTCTATTTTAATACAACAAAATCCAATAATTATTCCCAAAATTAGCATTTTGGAGAATGATTCATTTTATTTTTTACATTTTAGACCAAAATATAATTAAGGTAATTTTTGCATATTTTTACAAATTCATTTGGCATTTTTAAAAGCTAAATTGCATATAATTGCAATTATAGCCTATCTTGTAATTTATGACATTTTATGTTTATAAAATTAATCCCAGCATTTTTTAATTAATATTTATATAATACTTATTTACCCTATACTCTTAATTTGTTTTTTAAAATCTGTATTACTATTTTTATAAAATTTAAAAGGGAAAATTGGCTATTTACGATTTGGCCTCAATTGCATTTCAATTATGGCCAATTTGGAAACCCCAATTAACCCAATTTCAGAGCCCAAAATTATCCAGCCCAATTTTAAATTAACCCTACCCCTAACGCATTTGCCCGATCTGCCCAACTCCCATTTAATCTAGGTCGTTGATCTAAACGATCAACGACCATATTTTGTTCTTTCCTTTTTAATTCTACCCAACCCCCTAACCCTGATCACTCTTCACCAAACGCCACCCTTGAAACCTCTCGTCTTTAAAAATGGTCTCTAATCTCTCATGAACCCTAGTTGCCGCCTCTCAAATTGTGCCCTAATCCATGGCCTTCCAGGGCCATCGGGGATGTGTAATGGCCTCCTATGGCTCCTGAGCGTTCGCTTTCATGGTTTTCCGGCCAAATCTCGAAGGAAGTTGGTCCAATCATTACCTGACTTCCATTCTTGACCTTTCTCCGGCCAGCCATGGTCGTTCGAGTCAGATCCTTGGCGCTCCTGGTTAGATCGTTAATTTCCAAGGCCTTTCTCACCTTTCTGGGTTCTTCGAAACCCTAATCTTTGGGGTTTTTTTTATTCTTCTTTTAGATCTGCTTTAGATATATACTTGCCATGAATGTTTAAGTGTGTTCTCGAAAGATCTTCGACTTTTCTTGCAAAAACGACCCTTCATTAGGGTTTTCCCTTTAAGTTTTTCAAAAGATCTCTCATTCTTAGCATGTTTATGTTTTGGTATGATTTTTTCATGTTTATTCTTCTATCTGTTTCAGCGTGTTGAAAAGCCCTAATATTGTGATTTTTGTTTGAGTCCGTTTGTTAAGGTTTCATTCGATTCATACGCTTATCATCTCTAGGTATATTTGATGTCAAAAATCCTAATTGTAGGGATTTACTTGAGTTCCTGATCCTATCTATTTTGTTTACTGATTAATAGTTAAAACCCTAATTTTTAGGGGTTTTCGCTTGAGCTTTGAAATTGCTTGTTGTTTCACCTGTTTGTCGTCTCTAAACTCAACTGATTTGAAAGCCCTAGTCTCTTTGGGAGGCTATTTGAAGTCCTGTGAGGTTGTTTGTGCAGCTTATATGTTTGAAATTATTCAACTTAATTCCTTGTTTCAACATTTCTTTCTCTATATGTTCTATGCTTATGATTCTCACTCGACTCTCTGCATGTTTTCGACTCCTTCTCTATTTATTACACACTGAAGCCTAACTAGCATGTTTTGAATGTCTGCTCTATGCTATTGTTGTATGATGTTTCTTTTGCCATAGCTTAGCCTCACATGTCTGCTATTTGTGCATGCATTATATACTGAGTTCCTCCTGTGATTTATTTTAACTCGAAATTGATTTCAAAATTAAACTTTTCCTTCCCTGAGATCCTGATTTTACTAGCCTGTCAAGGTTTAATGGATTCTCTTTCTTTGATTGGACTCACTGAATCTTTCTAAAAAAATAACTTCAAATCATGTACTTGGACTTAATTGCCTATTGTATGACTTTACTGTTTCTTTTATGACAATATCCATTCTGCTTACAAGACTGATTCTCCTTTCCTTAATTGGATCTTGTTAGTATCCGTTCAAATAAGAATCCCCTGATTAAAAGGGAGTCTTATGCTAATTGATTCTGATTTGTGACCATGCCCATATTTGTGTTAGATTTGTACTTATTACCTTATTTTTCTACATGTTTTCAAAGCTATAAATACTTTTCTCCCTTTTCTTTGAACACACACGAGCACAGACGAACAATCTGAGTTCAAATACTCTCTTACACTTAAAAAAAACTCTCTCCCTCTTTCTGCTACTTACACTGCTGTGGACTTTTGTTTTCTCTACTTTCTTCTGAACTTTTTGCTTCTCTACTGGTATGTCCTAGTTAATTTACATGTCTCAACAACAATATGTTTTATTCCTGTCTACTTCTGTTCATGTTTTCCTTAGTTAACATGTGTTTCTAGCATGCTGTAACATGTCCCCTTTTCCTTGTAATTCCATGCTTAATTTACGTGTACATTCTGTTAGTTTTATGTTATTCATGTGATACTTTATGAATCCCAAACCCTCATACCCCCTTTTATGCTTTAAGTTATGGTTCAGAAACATGGCAATGTCTGAGATCATTGTCCATGGATATGAACTGGACCCTTTAGGGCCCTAAGCTTGTCAATTTCCCATCCCCATTCCCTTATTGTGTGTGTTGAGTAACAGCCTTGGCCTGCCATTATTTATGATTATTGTTCAGGCCATGGCTTGACCTCCAGTAGGTCTTTACTCCCTAAATGCTTGATCAATAGGTTTGGTCAGGGGTGTGCCAGTCTATTTTGTGGCTGGGCATGACCACCAGCCTGCCTGGGTAGCCCCTACCCCTTCTATTGCACTTACACTCAATTCTTAGAACTTAAGTTCTGCCCCTCTTGTGTGAGCCTTGCCTTGGGACCCTGGAGCTCCCTCTAAGCTTGGACACATAAGGGCTGGCCCTTCCACACTGCACAATTCAATTTCTGATTAATATCTTGGGTGTATGCATTGCCTGGGGTTCCTGAAACCCCTTGGATCTCTGAAACACCTTAGATAAGAGAAGGCTTGGAAATTTGGATCTCTGAGGTGGCTCAATCTCATATTATTAGTCATTAAGTCTTAATTAGGTTGCTCGGATGTAGTTGATGATTTATGATGTATTTTTTTTATTATTCCAGTTGTTTCTTTTGGGTTGTAATAATTTGTAAAAACTCTGGGTAACTTAGTAAAAATGGGGGATGGGATTTATTTTTATGCACCAAGGGTAGAGATCCTGCCTATAGGTTAATTTCTTTTATTTCTGCATATACACCTAGAAATCATGCCTATAGGGTAAACCTTTTATTTTTGAATATACACCTAGAAATCATACCTATAAGGGTAAACCTCTAATTTCTGTATATACACCTAGAAATCATGCCTATAGGGTTAACCTTTAATTTCTGCAAATGCGCATAGATATCCAGCCTATAGCTTAACTTCTAATTTTTCTGCAAATTCATAAAAATACGGTCTATAAACTGCTGCATTCTGCATCTATAAACATCACCAGGCAAACCATTTTTAGGTTTGATAATAAAAGTTGCATATAGATAGCATGTTCATAGGACCTTTGCTAACATCTAAAAGGTGTCCAACTCAGCAGTCGTATAGAAAGCATGCCTATAGGAAATCTCGAATTTGAATAGAAGTAACATTAACTGCTGAACTCGTAATGTCCCGCTAAAATTGGTAACCCTTTTTAGCTTGCATCCTTTTTCTAAAATCAGTATATATCATGACTAGTTCTATCCAATACTTAGGCAAAGAAGATAAATCAACCAGATCAGTTTTAAACAACTGCATTCGAGTAAGCCTAATGTAGACTTTTCGCCTAAAAATATGCATTGAACTAGTCCGCTCGTCGCTTTATTTAAATAAGATCAAAATCAGTACGTGTAAGACATGCTAAACTCTATGATTTTGATGATTTATGGAGGCATACTTGATCCCTGATTGCTTGTCTATTTCCCCTTCTATTTGCAATTACTTGTTTTGGTTGATGCCTTAGCATTTTATCCTTTGAAACTTCTAAAAGCCTCAAACCCCTTTCCCTTTAGGATTAGTAGTCCATTTGCCTCCAGGACTGATAGGATTGGGACGGGTAATATCATGCAATAAGTAAACGATACCATTCCGCGCTTTAATACCTTAACGGGGTGGGAACGGGTAGACATGGAGATAATTATTACACGATAACACTATGCGTACAATTGGGTACCGGTGTTGTGCGAATGATCCATGTAATATATAAACCTAGGACCCCCTCCCTCTTTATTAGTTTAATAATTTTCAGAATTTTAAAAGATGTCCAATCTTCAACTTCTGTTTCTTGTACTTCTTTTAAGTTACTTGCATCAATTATTTGACCCCTTCCCTTTACTTGCGTATCTCTTCTTTAATCACAAAAACTATTTCCTTCCAAATTTCAGCACTTTTAAACCCTTTTGTGCTTCTTATTTGTAACAGTTTCTCGTATTTTCAATGCTTGCTTGTTTACTTGTTTGTTTGCATTTAAATTCATAATTGTAGCATGGCCGAGAACCACACTAGTGGATCTTGAGGGGTGCCTAACACCTTTCCCTCGAGATAATTTCTAGCCCTTACCCAAACTCTGGTTTTCATCTCAAATTCTTCTAAAAAGTGTCCTAATGCACTATAATCATTAGGTGGCGACTCTCCAAAATCCAAAACCCAATTCCCAAACGGGAATAGATTTATCTTCCCAAATATCGTAAACCCGATTTCGCTTTAGAAAAAGTGGGCGTCAATACTATTCAATCCAAAAAGCCCGAACCACAAAATTTCGGGTTTTAGGTAAAATTTCACGGGTCTTTACAAGAACCAAGACCAATGAGAGAATATACATCATGAGATTGGACAGTCAATATACTTGTGACAACATCTAGAAAAGCCTCTAAACTCTAGCAACCCATCATAGTATAGAAACGGTTGGGTCCTCCCGAACTTTGTGCACCACTACTAGCTGCACCACGCCATGCGAGTGTTGGAGTGCCTCGAGCTTGAGGATGTGTAGCGAATGAAGTAGTTGTAGAACTGGCTGATTGTGTCGTTCCCCAGCCAGCACTCTAGCGGGGTGAACGCAATCTCTCTAAATGTGACCTCTCATAACACACCCGTAGCATATGGGCAGATCCAAGACCCCAAAGTGCATCTTCCCACACCTAAGGCATGGGGGCCTCCACTGCTGCTGGAATCTCCCACCAGGACAACCCTGCTAGCAGGATCCCCTATCGCCCTGACTTGGCCTGAAACGGCTCTACTGCTGCTAATTGAGCCCTGATAGCGGTGCACTGACTGAAGATTGAGCAAGGGACTGGGATGGAGTTGATGACCCTCCTCTAAATACTGACCTACCACAACCACCGACAACCAAAGAACCACCAAAGTTACCCACGGACCAGGCCTTATTGCTATCCTCTTGCTCCACTCTATTCTTCAAGTTGTAGGTCTCCGTGGCTTGAGAAAAAACCACTATCTTCCCATAGTTCATATCAGAATTCAAGGCAACTATAGCGGCCTCATTAATAACTAAGGGACTGAGGCCCTACACAAATCGATGCACTCTAGCCTCCATAGTGGTCAACATCTGAATAGCATACTTCGATAGGGCAAAAATATCATATGGTGCCACACACTTATACTACCCTGCCTCAGGCTCTCAAACTCTGCGGCATGGGCTACCTTAGTCTCAGCAGGCAAGAAATGATCAATGAAGGTATCGGCAAACTCACTCCACCTTACTGGTGGTCTCCCCTCCTCACGGGACTGCTCCCACATCTCACACCAAGAATATGCCACCTCTTTTAGGCGGTAGGAGGCCAACTCCACTGCCACTATCTCCGTAGCATGTATGTTTCAATGGTATTGTGCATCTCATCAATGAAGTTCTGGGGGCCCTCATCAGGATTGGTACCCGTGAACATTGGAGGATACAACTGAAGAAACCTACTCACCCTGAAACTAGCAGAATCCCCTTGCTGGATGGAAAAAGTAGGGGGAATATTCGATCTAGATCTAGGCCTAGGAAGCCCCTATCTGAGCCAACATCTGAACGGCTCCTCTAATATCCCCATCAAAAACACTGGGACTAGAAATTGAGGTTGAAGGTAGGGCTGCGATACCAGTTGGAGGAATCGTTACACCCTTAGTAGGTCTAGGATTTAGTTTAGTCTGAGCAGGAGTAGTGGTATCAGGGGGTGTAGTAGTAGTTGGGGGAATATCCTTACCTCTCGGGTGTTCACTTGCATCATTAGATATAGAATCAACTACCACTTCTAGGGTGTCATGGGCTCTTTGTCCAACTCTTGCTTTCTTCCTAGGTGCCATGTATCAAAAATTAGAATAACACGCGAGTTAAAGGAGGAACAGTCATACAATTAGCTATATCGCACGATCTAGATCATCAAGGAAGAGTGACATTCCTAAATGTCTAAGTATCCTCCTAATTATAGATGTGGTCGACCACACACCGATAAGGACTCTACTAGACACGACTCCAAGATACCCTAGGATAGTTTAAAACCTTAGGCTCTGATACCAAGCTTGTTACGCCCCAACCTCGGGGAGCACAACCGGCGCTCAACCAAGATACCATGGTCAAGCAAGCCTTCTAGATGCATCCTACCCAACCTTACCCATGAACAAAAGTGAGGATGTATTCCATTAATTAGATAATGATAAGATTACATGCGTAATACTAAATTCATTACCATTAGTACATCATTTGAGAATTCTAAAGTATTACATTATACATTCATAGTTTATAGGTGGAAATAGGTGATACAATTACAACATATTTAGCTTGACTTTTCCAAAACCACAACACAACCCATACTATGTATACGGAGCCTCTAATGGACATAAAATAGTAACATGATGGTGCCGACAACAAGGCTCTGGCTATACCTCAAAATACTATATATAGATGAAAAAACATACAAGAACCCGAAATGAAATGGGGCTCACCAAATCAGTTGAGGAGAAAGGGTATACCGTTATCACTAATCGATGTTGCCTGCTATGAAACCACATGCATCTATTAAATATGCAGCGCCCCCGGCAAAAGGGACATTAATACATATGGAATAGTGCTGGTATGTAAGGCTAAACACCCACTCAATAAATCGAGTAACTGTACTAGGAGGAACAACATAGAACTAATGAAAGCCTCAAACCATATAAAAGCATCAAGCTAGGAGCAAGGTAAATTTCATGTAAAGCCAATGTTTTAGGTTGGGAGATCTTTAGCACCAATATACTACTGTGCTATTATCACGGAGTCTGATCACGACCTGACCGGTTAAGCCATCTCACCCAAAGACATCCAATCACAATACCACAGTGATTTTTTAGCACGGAGTCCAATCTTCGCCCAATTGGGTAAGCTGTCTCAACCCAAGACATCCCACCACAACACCACCATGTGCGCAGCATGGATCCGATCTCAACCTGATCAGCTAGGTCATCTTCCCACATGTGCCGTGTGAGTCGACATCCAATCCAAGGTTAACAACAATCTCATCCCAAACAAGGGGAAATAATCTCAATACAGCCATCTCATCCCATTTAGGGGGGAAAAATCTGAACACATCAGTACAATAATTTACCCCTCAATCACACCTACACTGGCACGTGTAATTTGGGGGTTAGGTTGTTTCAACCTACCCTTCCTCGGTGGACAACGATACTCTCATATCACTTATTATATAAAGAAGTTAATGTTTGTTTCGTAGTATTTTCACACATCCTTTTTTATTTCATTGGCACTATTGGCAACAAGTATAATTCTCATTCTTGGCACGTTGGCCGCATTTCATATTTCATACACATTCCTTTCAATTTCTGTCATCATTATGGATTATCAACTACAAGGCATTTCTAGTCAGGACATTAGGTATACATATGAGCAATACGAGTCTTAAGCACATTGAGATT
Organism: Nicotiana glauca; assembly: GCA_026770625.1. Taxonomy (NCBI): domain Eukaryota; kingdom Viridiplantae; phylum Streptophyta; class Magnoliopsida; order Solanales; family Solanaceae; genus Nicotiana; species Nicotiana glauca. The sequence continues at coordinate 36,534 of MU751606.1, forward strand.
TTTTTTCACAAATTAGCATGATAAGTTGCAATTGATACATGATTTGAAATCATAACATTTCGATACATTGGTCACATGTAAACACAATCTCGAAGGAGAACACAATATGATAGGATCATTTGGCACATATTTCTAGTATATATCTATCAACACAAGCTTATTCGAAATAGTCAAATTTATAAGGAAAACTCGAAACATGATACATAAGAGCTTGAGCCAACTATAATTACAACTTACAAGTACATCATGGAATTCAATTCTACAAGAGGAGTTTAGCCAACATACCTCGCTTTGAGATTTCCTTAAATTACTACAATGTTCTGGAATCCTAGCAACTTTAAACTATTTAGGAAAATAACAAAATTGAACCATAATTAGGAAGATATTAGGGTGTCCAGCTCATTTAAGCATTTTATCAAACATTAGGTGGGCATTATGATTTCAAGGTTCTTCTATGGCGGACTCCTTCATCCCACAACCCAATGTTTACCTATTTAAGCTCAACAACCTTCCCATAAACCTTGATGGTACATGCATAAATAAATAACACCTTCATGCCCAATAATAAAACTCCCCATTACCCATCTTCTACCCCAAATTTGAAATGGAAAGCTAGGGCTAGAACCTTACCTCTTTAGAAGACAACTAGCAAGGTTTCCTTATGAATTCTCCAAGATGTGAGCAAGGATTGGTGAACGAATAGCCTAGGGATTCCTTCTCTCACTCTAGAGCACTTTACTCTCTCTAAAATAATGGTTTGAACCTTATAAAATAAAGGTTATTTTATAAAAATGGGATCGGGTTATAAAATCAGAATATGGACCCCCCAAACTCAACTCTATGGTCGTAGAGTTTACCGCAGATCAAGTCTGCAGCTAGCAAAGTGGAACGCGAAATGATCCTCCAAAACTGGACTAGCTTGGTCCAATCTACGATAGATCTGCAGTCCGTAGATTAGTTGTGCGATTGCATAGTACACCGCATAATCTTCCTTTAAAGTTTTCTCATGCTTGTTTTGTGACAGATGTGCGGCCCGCAAAATGATTATGCGGTCGCATAGTTGACCACAAAACGGCCTCCAAAATTGGTGCATTTTTCTGTTCCACTCCACGGCAGATATGCAGTTCGTGGAATAGTTCTACGGTTGCATAATGGACTGCATAAATGCCATGTTCTGTGACAATTTTCCTCCAACTCCCCAATGCATTGCAAAGCCCAAAAAGTCCAAACCGCGGTGAAACCTCGGGTTTTAGTTGAATTTTATGGGGCCTTACATCTATGCTCCCAGACGAGGCACCACTGAACCCTCCAAAATATCGAGACTGTTTGTCCCTTGGAGACTTCTCTTGGCCCTGCTGACAAATACCCTCGATCCTCCAAGCTATCTCCACAACATGCTCGTAAGGAATCCCAATCTCATTCTCTCGGGCCATAGTGACCTAGATACCATCGTGCAAGCCCCCAATAAACCTCCGCACTCTCTCTGCATCAGTGAGGAGTATCATTAGTGCATGCCGAGACAACTCAAAGAACCTCGCCTCATAATCAGTTACGGACATCTGACCCTGCTAGAGCCACTCGAACTGACCCTATAACTCTTCCCTCTGAGAGGGTGGGATATATCTCTCCAGAAAGAGATGTGTGAACCGGTCCTAATTAAATGGAGGAGAACCTACCGGTTTACTGAGAAGTTAGGACTGCCACTATCTACGGACCCTGCCCTCCAGTTGAAAGTTGGTAAAGTCCACCCCGTGGGACTCCAATACCCTCATGTTTTGCAATCTATCCCTACAACAATCAATAAAGTCCATTTATCCAATAACTTATGTGGTTCGTCGATCACGGCCGGTCTGGGCTCTAGTATAGCTACCATAACTAGCTGAGCCCCACCCACGGGTAGTGCATCCAGAGTTTGATATATGGCAGTAGCATGCCCTAGAGCCTGAGCGGTAGGGGTCCATGCTCCCCCTCCCGCCTGAGATTTGGCTGGGTCCGCTAGAAATATGCCAGTCTACGTCATTGAGTCCATGAACCACAACATACGGCCCATGACCTCTTGGAATCCTAGTGTGGACATGAAATCGCTGGGGCCGACTCAGCTGCAAGTACCTCTCCCTGCTCCTCAATAATAGGATCCTCCATTGGATCCACTAATGGCACAACTGGAGCAACTCTAGGATGCCCTCATCTGCTGGCAGGAGTTGGAGCCCTCCCTCGACTTCTAGCAACAGTGGGAGCACCTCCTCCATGACGGGTACATATGCTACGCGAGTTCTCACCATCTATGAGAGAATAAGAGAAAGATATTTGGTGCAACATCAACTGCACGGTAGGAGACGAAGAAAGAGAAATTTTCTAACACCCTATAGCCTCTCGAAGATAAGTACAGACGTCTCCACAAGTCTCTATTAGGTATGCCCATGACTTGTGATACCTACGTGAACCTAGTGCTCTGATACCAAGCTATCACGACCCATTTTTTCCTATATGTCGTGATAGCGCCCAACGTCGCCGCTAGGCAAGCCAACTGTGAACTAGTCATGTATTTGTTTTTTTAATAATTTCAAAGTAATTGATTTTATTTATTAAGAGAATAATTAGTAGTAATTTATAGAAAAGTAAAGCATAAACTAACGAAAGAGTAAATATAGTGAATTTAATACTCAAACCCATAAAGTTTCTACTAGAATATCCCCAAAATCGGGTGTCACAAGTGTATGAGCAACTAGTAGAATTTACAAAATCTCATACACTACTGTATGGAATAAGATAGATAAAAAATAAATTCAAAAGAGAGAATGCGGGCACTGCAGAATAGCAACAGAGAGCAGCTCACCACTATGCCTCGATGTAACGGCGTTACATTCCTGAATGATCGCTAGATGCACCTGCCTCAGATCCAGCACGGGTAGTGTAGAAGTGTAGCGTGAGCACATAAACAACATGTACCTAGTAAGTATCTAGTCTAACCTATAAAAAGTAGTGACTAGGGGTCGACATCAACACTTACTATGAGAAAATAAATAAAGTACATAAATTCTAAATAGGCATGGAATACATCAATAATAATAACGCGATAATAAACAGTAAATAAGTGATTCTTTAACTAGATGTCAATTAAGATCTCCAATTAACACATACTGACTTCAACAAATACGAGCCATCAAGTAAATTATAAAGTCTCAAGTCATGTAAGTAATATCAGGTGTAATTAGACTCCGAGCACTTTCACTCACAATTTAATTCAAGGTCGTATGACCCAATCTAGAATAATATGTACATTGCCGAGTGTTGACTAGCGTGAACCATAGATGTATCTATTACACTGCGGAGGCATTCGACCCACTCCACAAGAAGAGGGAATACTCTAAGAACAACAATTTAATGGCTATTACAAGATTAATAAACAAAGAGGCACAATTTCTACCAACGGTCAAGTAATCCGCCAAAACTCAAAGTAAATGAAGTTCGGTCTTTTCAAATCCTTTATCAGGTTTACATATAATGTAAGCACTTAAATTAACAAGTTGAGTGCAAATAATACAACTATTACATGATAGAGTCCTAAAATTATCCAGACATAAGCATGATTTGTAGCTACGCACGGACTTTCGTCACTTCGTGCGCACATAGAACCCACAATTAGTAGGAAATAGAAATTTAAAAACCTATGGGATAAATTTCCTCTTACAAAGTTAGGCAAAAGATTTACCTCAATACTAAGTTCGCTTTCCAATACTCAAACCACCCTAAAAGTCTCAAGTTGGTGCCAAACAATTCAAAACTAGCCAGATATTGAATAAATTAATCAACATATACTCAAAAGTTCATTAGGGGCGTAAGTCTCATAGAACTAAGCCCCACCTGTGAGCCTCGAGGTATTTTTATGCTGCCTCACTCCGGAGCAAGTCCCAAGGCGAGTCACAAGAAAGCCTTTCAAAATACTAGTATAAGTTGTATGTAAATTATAGTTTTTGACCAAATTCTAAAAGTTGTATATATGTTATATATAAATTGTGAATTTTAACCAAATTTGTATATATTGTATAAATAACTCTAGTCATTTTTTATAAATAGAAAAGCCTAGCTAAATCAGATAAATATTGTCCTAGTTTTGTTTCTATAGGGGAAAAATCCCTTTCTTAATAGAACTCTATTTGCCTCGTAAAAATAGCACGGGCTATTCATTTTTGGACTGGTAATTAAAAAATAGCCAGCATTTTGAGAAATAACCATTATTTTGCTGAAACATGAAAAGTTCCGGGATGATATGCTGGATTATGGAGGTCCTGCGTATAAACTTCCAAGATATTATGATGGAACTCCAGCACACGAAAAATTCCTTTATAATATACGGGATTATGGAGCTCCTGCATATAAACTTCCAGCATATTATGATGGAACTACAACATATTATGCTGGAAGCTCATATGTAAAAAATTCGAACTCCAACATATTATGCCAAAATATTTTTGGGGTTTTAAGAGTGTTTTTGTTCAGATTTTAGCTTTACATGAAGAATAATTAAAGTTTGATTACTTTTAAAACTGCGGCTATTTTTCCATTATCAGTTGTAAATATGACTAATTCTGATTTTTTCCTATTTGCCTCACCAATTTGATCATGGGCGTGGGCGATGTGCAAAAATAGCCACTAACAGCTCATGTCTTTATTTTAAAGCCAGTGTTTAAAATGTCTTTAGTTTTTAGCCACTGGTTTAATAAATTTTAACTGCCCGACCGAAAATACCCTTCTACTCATGTCCTTAACTTCAGGACTTCAGGACTACATGTACTTAACTTTTGAACTTGAAACTCTAAGTTCAGGACTTCAAGACTACATGTCCTTAACTTTTTCACCTGTAACTCTAAGTTCGGGACCTCAGGACTACATGTCCTTAACTTTTGAACTTGGAACTTTAAGTTCAGAACTTCAAGGTTACATGTCCTTAACTTGTGAACTTGGAACTCAAACTTCAAGACCAAGCGTACTTAACTTTTGAACTTGTAAGTCAAAGTTAAGGACCTATTGTCCTTAACTTTTGAACTCCGTTGTCCTTAACTTTTGAACGTGTAACTGTAAGTTAAGGATTGTCTGTCCTTAACTTTTGAACTTGTAAGTCAAATTTAAGGACTTATTGTCCTTAACTTTTGAACTTGTAAATGTAAGTTAAGGACTGCTTGTCCTTGACTTTTGAATGTGTAACTGTAAGTTAAGGAATGTCTGTCCTTAACTTTTGAACTTGAAAATCAAAGTTAAGGACCTATTGTCCTTAACTTTTGAACGTGTAACTGTAAGTTAAGGACTGTCTGTGCTTAACTTTTGAACATGTAACTGTAAGTTAAGGACTGACTATCCTTAACTTTTGAACTTGAAAATCAAATTTAAGAAGGTGCTGGGAATTATTCAAGTTTGTGCCAAAATTGGGATAGTTATGCATAAGAGGGAGAAGCATTGGGAGTTTACAATACACATATTTAAGTAACTGTATTTTTTTAGGGCATTTTTATACTTCTGGTGTGAGATAGTTGGGTGGATGAATAATGAATTAGCTCGTCTTTGACTTTATGGATTGTATGAGCTACTGATGTAATCATGCTTCTTGCACCATCTTTTGTGCTTTTTACCGCCTCTGTGGTAATACTCTTCTCATTGAAAGTATTTTACCATCTAAAAAGTTCTTTCAAGGTCATTTTATGAGCATGAATGCGGTTTGCGCTACTTTTCTACTATTTTTTACTCAATTAATTTAATCTGGTAGATACATTTTGATTTGTTTCTTCTATTTATAGGGGGTGGACCTGGGCAGTAGAGAGGGTTTCGGGAAACATTCATTTTGGATTATGGAGAAGGCACGCAGAGAGAGAAGCGAGGGTTTTGGAAGAAAATCAAGGGAAAAAAGGATAAAAATATCTTTTCATATTAATTTTAATAGGGTAGTGACTATTTTTCTCAACATTAGAATTGAGAAAAATGAATATTTTTCTCAACTATTTTTTTCCCTTGCTTTTCTTCCCAAACCCCCGCTTCTCTCTCTGCGTGCCTTCTCCATAATCCAAAATGAATGTTTACGTTCTTATTTCACTTTCGTCGTAGACACATAAGAAAGGAGACCAGAAAAAATCTTTCTTCATCGTTGTACTACTATTTCTGCAGCGTGTTTGCATTTATTATTACTATTAGAATTATTAGTGTGAGCAACAAATATTTCCAAGACTTGCATCAGAATAATATCAAGACTCTATGACTTAGATCCATTATCTTTCCCATTTCACTTCTTGGGAATTGTTCTTATTATAGTACCAAGCCAACATAAACCTCAAAAAACAGTTTGCCAAAAAAAAAATAATAACCTGCTTTTATTTCTGCTATTTGTGAGGTACTTCTCAATTCTTTGTTCTTTGCTTATTCTTATTCATTTTCTATTTTTTCTAACTTACATAGGTCCTTAACTTTGATTTTCAAGTTCAAAAGTTAAGGACAGACAGTCATTAACTTACAGTTACAAGTTCAAAGTTTAGGACCTATGATTTCCAAGTTCAAAAGTTAAGGACAGACAGTCCTTAACTTACAGTTACACATTCAAAAGTTAAGGACATGCAGTCCTTAACTTACAGTTACAAGTTCAAAAGTTAAGGACATTAAGTCCTTAACTTTGACTTACAAATTCAAAAGTTAAGGACAGACAGTCCTTAACTTACAGTTACACGTTCAAAAGTTAAGGACAATAGGTCCTTAACTTTGACTTACAAGTTCAAAAGTTAAGGACGCTTGGTCTTGAAGTTTGAGTTCCAAGTTCAAAAGTTAAGTACTTGTAGTCCTGAAGTCCTGAATTTAGAGTTACAGGTTAAAAAGTTAAGGACATGTAGTCTTGAAGTCCTGAACTTAGAGTTTCAAGTTCAAAAATTAAGGACATGTAATTCTGAAGTCCTGAAGTTAAGGACATGAGCAAAAGGGTATTTTCGTCCGGGCAGTTAAAGTTTATTAAAATAATGACTAAAAGCTAAAAACATTTAAAACACTGGCTTTAAAATAAAGACATGAGCTGTTAGTGGCTATTTGTGCACATCGCCCCATTTCTACTGTCCATGAAGAAATTGGGCCAATCAGCCCAATATTCTGTGGACCGACGTCTGTTTGATTCAAAAATTCCAAAAGTCATCTCCCGCACTCTCTTTCTTCAGCTTCCCGCCGGCGATTTCCCTCTCACCGGCGTAGACTCGTGGTTAGTTGCACCGAGCAATCGATCGCTGTCGACGGCGAATATGGCCCCACCGAACTCCGCTCGCACAATATCTCAACAAGCCTTCGATGAATTAGTGAAAGAAAATATTGAAGATCTTGGAATGGACCCCACAGAAGCCCTTGAAGACGCCATTCAAACCCTATCTCTCCAAGGCGTCGATCTTTCCGGTATTTTTAGTTTCAATAACAGACTCCCCTCCTTTCTCACTAAATCTTACTTCAGTCTGTTTCATGTTCATTCTCAGGTATTGTGACTAGCGTTTCGGGATCTGGGGAGGAAAATCCGGTAATTCAATCACTTGAGAGGCTGAAGGAATTGGATCGTGATTGGAAGCAGGGAGGCGGGGATGAGAGGGAGGAGCAAATTATTGAATGGTTAGATAAGTTAAATGATGTGTGTAATGTTGATGGATCAGGAAATGCTGCTATAGCAACTAAGAATGGTGCTGTTGGATTGGTGTGTTCCATATGTTGTAAAATTGGGAGTGGATTTGATCAGGGCCTTGTTTCAGCTCTGAAGACGTTGGCTTATTTACTTCATGGTATGACCCATATTTTAAGTACATTAATGTTTCTTGAGGGAATGCGTGTTATTGGAATTTTATGCGTAAGTTTAATGACTTTGTTACTTTTCAATTATTTTAAAGAAGAACAAATAATATGTAATCAGATGCTGAATGTGATACATCCTTTTTTCCAATCACATGGTGTCAGATTTTCAGCACATATACTTGTTTTCTTACTCCACTATTTTATATTGGGCGTGAAACTGAACATCGCAATTCTAGTTCTTGTTCTTGTTAATGAAATGTTTACTTATAGTTTTAGTGTTTTACAATGAATGCTTTTAATTGGGTTTAAATTGTGGATCTTTTTTGTTTCCGTTAAGTTGTTCTGTGTAATTTACTGGAGGCATGTGTCTAGCACAAACAGAAAATGAAGGTTTTTGAGCTGATCGTGCTTTTGAGAAAGCAAATCCTAGTTCCTACTTATCTGAAGCATTAGTCATTAGTACATTATTTGGACGACTAGGACTTTTTTGTTGCAGACCTATCAACATGACAGCATCTATTTACACTTTTCATGCATCACTAGCAGGTTTAGAGGATGAAATGATTATGCTTAGTGGGTGTTGTAATATTTTGAAAGCCGTAATGTAGAAATTTCTCAAGTCATAATTTGTAATTTTCATTCGCTTCCCACTTGTGGGATTACATTGGGTGTGTTGTTGTTGTTATAATTTTGATTTGCTTATGAGGTGACACATAGACTCATACTGCCTAAATATCAGTTCCATACTTGTAAAATTATGGTTGAATGTTTTGGCAGTTTTTCATGCCCTTATGTCTAAATGGGAAAGTTGATATTATCTGTGGTAAATGTCTAATATGCATAATTGTATCATGTGCAGATCTACAGAGCACTGAAATGTTTAGAGAGAGTAATGGTCCAAAGATGGTTATGAATATCCTAAACAATAGGAAAGAAAACATAAGCATCTTGAACAGTGGATTGTCTGTTGTTTCTGCGGCTGCAACTGGTAATGAGGTCCTCAAGGAGGCATTTATGAACTTGAAAATTGATGAGCTGATTCTTCAATGTTTAAGAGAATATAGTAGGGGGAGCATTCCTTATTTATATGACGCTTTACGAGTCTTGCTAACATCTGATGATAATCGTGTTGTGGCCTCTGAAGTAAGTAAACATTAAAGTAGTAGTTGCTATTTCATGTTAATTGCTCATCAGATCCAGAGGTTTTGTCACCATAATACAGGTGGAATGCTTCACATGGATAGATTTGTGCAACCTATTCTATTCTTTAGTAAGTTCGGGATCAAGCTAATTTTTGAAACTGAACAAGATAAATATGATCTGTGACCTGGACTAGTATATGATGAAGTTCCCAAAAGCACCACTTCTGAGTGAGCAGTCTTTCAGGATGTATCGTTGCATTGACGCTCACTTCTGACAAAAGCAATTCAGTCATTACCACATGAACTATAGAAAAACTGAAGATTTCTCCCTATTTTATATTTCTAGACAACCTTGATTATATCACCTGAATAAGAGCTGCATTATGCTAGTCGTACATCATATTGTGACAAAATTCTTAGTTTTTTTAATATGTAAATTAAGTATACTAAATGTAGAACCAAAAAGGTACTGTGAAGTACGAAGTAAATTGTTAGATTATAAGTTCTTTTGTGGCAAACTAAATGACACAGATTCCTCTTCAAAATTTAAGCTTGATCATCTTTAACCAGTTTTCTTTAAAAGTGAAGATTTGCAGCTTCATCTTTTTATTTAACTCTCAAACCTGTTCAAATTGACTTTCAATTAAGCAATTATACATTCGTATTTGAGGAGAAAAATATATTTTTAGTGAATCCATTATTGCTGACCCAATGATTGAACTGCAGATCAATGACCCTTGACTCCAGGTAAACCAATTATACATTCAAATGGAGGATGCTGTGTTAATATGGAACTTGAACTGCTTATCCTAGATCCACTTATTTACTCATTTATGAATGTTATGGGTTATGAAGATATCAACTGGGGTGGGAGTTGGTTGAATTGGTATGGTAGGCCGACCTTAAGAGAGTATATGGATTTAACAATCATGATTGAATTTTTTACATTTCTAAGGCTTGCTTTAAACAGTGAGACTTTGTGTAAATGTTATTGTTCTCAACTGTAGGTTTACGGGTACGCCAGAAGGTTTGCGAAAATTGGAATTGTTGAAGCGCTTGTTGGTTCACTCCATGAAGGGATCAAGTCACCTAGTCTAGTGTCTGCAAGCATTGCTTTGAAGGCTGTTGCTGTTAATGTAAGTACTGAATAATGTAAGAAATATACTCAAGACACAAGGAATATGTTAATTATATACTTTGCATTTTGCATATCAGCATTCTTAAACCCCTTAAACTTAAATCTTCCTTGGATCTGTCATAATACACTATCCCTTTTAGTCATTACACTATTCATAATGTAGGCCCTCATGTGATTATCTTGCAACACTTGTTGCTGGAATCAATAAACTACTACCTTCAACTATAAAAAAAAAGAAATACACTATCCCTTCCATATCTGTGCACTCTCCCTCCCTGTTATATGATAAGTTGTTGTATGCTAACATAAATCCACGTTAACTGTAGTTAATCAAATTTTCCCTGCAGTATTGTCGTCAACTAACTAATCCCGTTAGATGGGCTTATGAGTCTTTAAAACATGAGATGGTTTTTTAGTCCTCATGTATTAAAGGTACAGAATGATGTTAACCGATCATTTTCAGGAGCTAATTGTCAATTTTTCATTTTCATTTTTATTGCTAATTGTCACTTTGATGACTCATCTTGTTTTGGAAGATTGCTACTTTAGTCAATATTCCCCATGTGTACCTTGACTAGCAGTATTAAGGTATAAATTATCATATGCAAGGTGCAATAAAAGTAAATAAGCTCTGAAGGAAATATTACTATCTTGAGAAAGTGAATATTATTTCAACCCTTAGAAGATTTTTTTTTTAATTAGCAGCTGCATCTAGCATGTACTCAGCTAGGTGGCAAGGCATTAGTTGTAAGTTCTCTTAGCTGCCGTTGGCTCCAGTAATAACAAACTGATGATCATAACATTTTTCCTGTAGTCAGGAACTCGTAAGTTTGAGTCAGTTGCTTTATAGTTCCTAATTGTTAATTCTGTCCTACTCTTGGCTTCAGGATGAAATATGCAGAGCTGTTGCTGATAATGGTGGTATAGATGCAATTCTTCTATGCATAGATGACAGCAGTGAACAAGGTGAAAAAGTTGTAGCCAGAACTTGTTGCTCCTTGTTATCTAAGGTGCGAAGTTGATTATTTATTCAAACATATATGTTTATCTTCCATGAAAATTTGGTAGTGTAAGCATGATTCCTTTTGATATGGTAGATTGGCTAATTTTAGCATCTGATTGTGCCTATGTATTGATGTAGCTAGAAGTCCCAATTGTGTCAGAAGTTTTGCTCATAGCATATTTGTACACTTTAGATTTAGTTTTTGATATACAAATTGAATTTTTCTTGTTAAGTAGATTGAATAGTCTGAATCATGTTTCAAGCTGTGCATGTAACTTCAGCTTCCTTTTGGTCCTCATGAACTGGTTTTCTGCTATTTGTCTTCCTATTTAAAATTAAATTTTAATATATTATAGTGAGCAGTTGGCAGGAAGTGACATAAACAAGAGTGCTATAGTAGAAAAGGGTGGCATGGACAAGCTTATTAAACTTGCAACAAGATTTTCGGATGATCCGTCTATGCTACAAGAGGTAATACCATTAGCTGTTACATAAATTTTCTCCAAATCACTATTCTTTAGAAAAGGGTGGCATGGAGAGGTATGGCTGGATATCAAAGACCTCCATCAATTGACTGATTGAGTCATTGTTAAGAGAACCCCGTTTGTTTTGGATAAAAAGAGCCCCTTTTTTAAATGATGACTTGAAAGAATCACCTAAGAAGAACAAACACACACACACACACATATATATAAATTTTTTTCCTTCTTTTGTATCTCTTTCTGTGGATGAAAAGAGTACCAGGAAAGGGGAATATCTTGTATGGAAGCTACTGCAATTTTTGGAACCCGTCGCCCAATAATGATAATCTACAACAACTGAGGGAAAGCTGGTTAGTGTAACACTTCGTCACATTTTTCTTCTGGTCATAACCTTCCAACCACCTTGCTAGTTAGAAACTTCAGAAGGTTAAAAATGCAACCATACGAGTAGTTATTTCTTTTTAGTTTCACTCTCTGAAACTATATTATATATATATATATATATATATATATATATATATATATATAT
>MU751606.1:50420-68300 GCA_026770625.1 Nicotiana glauca
CGAAATCTTGTGGTTAGGAATCCTGAAAACAGGCAAGTGCCACTAGACTTTTGTATTTTCTTTCTGCTGACATGTTAAGGATTTGATGTGCCAGTTTGTACGGGTAGACGGCCAGAAAAAGCTTTCCGCACCCGGCATCTTTAGCAAACCAATAACGCATTATATATATCTTTTACTTAAACTTTAATCACTTAATCCTGATTAGTTTACATATATTCTCACCTTAATGTCACCACATCATGGTAAAACCAAACATTGGGTGCTGGTAAGTTTTTTGTCAGCCAGTTTCCTAGGAAATAAGTAGTTTTGACATTGTGAAGCTCCTTGATGAAATTACTTCATGTTTTGTTTTCAGAACTATTTTGCTTGGTAACGGCATTGAGAAGCTCATCAGAAAGGCTAAGAAGAATCACAAGAGCTGTAAGAATGCTGCAACTGATGCACTTAGGGATCTTGGACTAGATAACTATAACTTGTAATCCACACCAGTAGTCCGAGCTAAGTTTTTGTTGTTGTCCTCACCAACTCTCTAGGCCTGTAAAAGGGAGAAGATCATGCCGTTTATTTTGGATAGCTTCCCTTGATCAATGCACTTCCAGATACTAGAATACTTACAGTCTATCAATTGAAAGAGTATGTTATGCTTAGAAGATGTATGATTTTATAACTTAATGATTTTGGTTTTGATTATAACTCGAATATCTTCCATATCATATTCAAGTGTACAAGTTTAGCTTTTAATTTAAATTCTAAGAAACACAGTTTACTAGTACATCCTTATGGCTAATAGCTTGTTTGGATGGTATTCCCCGTTGTATCGTATTGTATTGTTATCCCAAAACAATGTTTGTTTTGATTACAACAACAACAACAATTACCTAGTATAATCCCACCAACTGGGGTTTGGGAAGGGTAGGATGTATGCAGCATTAAGGATAGGGAGACTGTTTCCGAATGACCCTTGGCTAAAGAAGGAATGTTTGTTTTGATTGTTTCATTAAAATTGGTTGTATTGTATTTTTAAATCCATTGTTCCGGAACAATGAAAAGTCCCCTTTTTTTAAACAACGGATTAGGTGTGGTGGGATTGTTTTTGTCACGACCCCAAATCAGACCCAGTCGTGATGGCGCATCTCGTAAAGACAAGGTTAGCCGACACAATTTCCAAAGTCAGCAATTTTCCATTAAAAGTTGTTTTTATACCATTTATAAACCGTTAATCTCATAATAAACATTTAAAAGAAAATTGCGGAATAATTACACAAGCCCGACATCGGGGTGTCACTAGTCATAAGCATCTACCAAGGTCTAAATACAGCAAAAACAGTAAAATGTACTAAGTACAGAAATGAAAATGAGAGGAAGAAAGTGGTGCTGCGAACGTCGTGCAGCCACCTTGCTAACTCTGATGACTCTGCGTCTGAGCAACCAACACCCGCTACTAGGTTTCGAAATACTTGAATCTGCATGAGGTGCAGGGAGTAAAGTGAGTACTTCGACTCAATGAGTAATAATCATAAATAAAGACTAAGTGATAAGAAATCACGAAAAGTGCATCAACATGCTGTATAGAAGCAGTTCAAAAACTAGTAAGAAAGCAATGAAGCTGTGAAATCCCTTTAAAACATCTTAGCTCAGTTTAAACTTCTTTGAAAATGCATTTTTCAACAGTTATGCAAATGAATGCAGAACAACTAGTGCAGATAAGTACAGAGATCCGCCCCTCGGGCACAAATACACAATTAAATAGGTAAATGACAGGTAAACATGAAAGATAAACACATAAGGTCCGCCTCTCGGGCATAATGTCAACAAATCCACCCCTCGGGCAATATCTCAGAACGGTACCAGCCCCTCGGGCAATCACATGGAACAATATCAGCCCCTCGGGCAATCACATAGAACAATACTAGTCCCTCGGGCTATATCTCACATCACAATGGGTACCCACGCTCACTGGGGGTGTGCAGACTCTTGGAGGGACCCCTTACGGCCCAAACGCAATATCAAGTCATCTCGTGGCATCATAAACAGGCTCTCGGCCTCATATCAATAGCAAGCCACCTCGTGGCGTACAGTCTCAGGCCCTCGGCCTTATAATCAAAATCAGTGTATCACCGCTGCGGCGTGCAGCCCGACCCAAAAAATATCCTCACAACACAGGCCATCGGCCTTACTCAGTCAAAATCACATAAGCCTCTCGGGCAACAGTAAAACAATGTTTCTCAGCCCAAAACGTCATTTAAATACCATTTGAGTATTAAAACTGAGTGAACGTGGCTGAGTTTTGAAAATAATGAAAAATAACATGACTGAGTTCAAGTATAAAGTCAAAACAGTGAGGAAATATCAATAAAAATCCCCGAAGGGTTCAAATAGTTGGCACGAAGCCCAAATGTGACATTCGGCCCAAATAATGATGATAACAAATAGATTTCAGTCAAATACGCGGTAAAATCATCAATCAGGACGGACCAAGTCACAGTCCCCAATAGTGCACGACCCCACGCCCGTCATCAAGTGTGTGCCTCACCTCAATATAGTACTACGATGTGCAATCTGGGGTTTCAAACCCTCAGGACATTATTTACAATCATTACTCACCTCGATCCGGTCCAACTTTAGCCCGCGATGCCTTTAGCCCGCACGAATCAACCACGCATTCTCTACTTGCTTCATGAATAGCTATTATTTCAGCATGATTTGAAACAGCATGATTTGAAGAAATAGTAACAATATATTACTTTGTGGAGCGCCATGATATGACAGTACCTCCACATGAAACACGTACCCAGATTGAGATCGAGCTTTATGGGGATCAGATAAATAACATGCATCTGCATAACCAATAAGATCTGCACTACCATTGTAAGCATAAAACAAACCCATACCAAGAGTTCCCTTTAAATATTGCAATATATGCTTAATCCCGTCACAATGTTTCTGTGTAGGATAAGAGCTATATCTTGCTAGTAAATTAACAGAAAATGCAATATCAGGCCTTGAAGCATTAGTAAGATACATAAGTACACCAATTGCATTGAGATGTGGTATTTCAGGACCAAGGAGTTCCTCATCTGAAGGTCGGAACGAATATTTATTCACTTCAAGTGATCGAACAACCATTGGTGTACTCAATAGGTGCACTTTGTCCATGTAAAAGCGTTTTAAGACCCTTTTTGTATAGGCAGATTGATGGATAAAGATCCCGTCTGCTAAATATTCAATTTGCAGACCAAGATAAAGTTTTGTCTTTCCAAGATCTTGCATCTCAAATTCTTACTTAATATATTCAATTGCCTTTTGGAGGTCCTCTGGAGTTCCGACAAAATTTATATCATCAACATTAATGGCAAGTATAACTTCAGATGTCATTTTCTTTATAAAAGTACATGGACAAATAACATCATTTATGTAACCTTCTTTCAGTAAGCATTCACTGAGACGATTATACCACATGCGCTCAGATTGCTTTAACTCGTACAAAGATCTTTGTAATATGATTGAATAAATTTCCTGAGATTTTGAATTTGCTTCAAGCATTTTAAATCCTTCAGGGATTTTCATGTAAATTTCATTATCAAGTGAACCGTACATATAAGCTATAACTATATCCATTAGGTGTATTTCAAGCCTTTCATGTAAGACTAAACTGATGAGATATCGAAATGTTATGGCATCCATAACAGGTAAATATGTTTCATCAAAATCGACTAGAGGTCGTTGTGAGAATACTTGTGCAACAATGCGAACCTTGTATCTTTTCATTTTTATCATTCCTTTTAGGCATAAAAACCCACTTATGACCAACTGGTTTTATACTAACATGTGTTTTGACTAATGGTCCAAAGAGGTCCCTTTTAGCAGGTGAGTTCAATTCTGATTGAATTGCCTTTTGCCATTTTGGCCTATCAGATCTTTGTTGACATTCTTTGACAGATCGGGCTTCAAGATCCTCACTATTTTGCATAATGTTAAGTTCAACATTATATGCAAAAATATTATCTACCACTATTTCAGATCGATTTAAATTAATCCCATCGCCAATAGAACTTATTAAAAGTTCCTCGCTTACTTGAGTCTCGGGTTCATTTATTTCATAAAGAATCGTAGAACTAATCAGATCTTGGGTCTCTTCGGGAGACCCCTTCATAGTATCATTTTAATCATTTGCCGATTTTCTTTTCCTATGATTTCTATCCTTAGAACCCAAAGGCCTACCACGCTTCAGGCATGCTTTAGGTTCATAGCTCTCATGCCAGCAGAGGGTCCTGCTGGGACATCAATTCGGTTAGGCACATTCTCTGCAGGGATATGTGACTTAGTTATCCTTTTCAAATCAGTCAATACGTCTAGCATTTGATTTGCTATATTCTGAAAATATATGATATTCTCGACATCCTGACCCCTAAGAGACCAGCAATTTAAGAGTTTATTTGCACAAATTTTTAAAATCAGGCTTTTAAGAATGTCACGACCCAAGTTCACCGACCGTGAACATGTCATGACGGCACCTGGTCCCTATGACCAGGTAAGTCTATTATTGCGGAAACATAATAATTGCGGAAAATAAATAGAGAAAAATCAAATTAAATATCTAAAGGAAACTGTACTGAATGCCGCTTGGCATGTACAACTCAATAACACAAATCCGAAATAATTCCCAAAACCCGAAAACTCACGGGCAACACAGGCTACAGAAGTATATAGTATGGCTCCAAAACTCCATAATGTCTAACAACCGAAATAGAGAAATCTAAGTACTAAAGATAGAGTAAGAGGGAGACTCGTCGGTTTGCGGATGCAGCAGATCTACCTCGAAGTCTGTGAAATCCTCATGCCTCACTGATAGTGCGCCTGAGTAGAGGTACCAGGATGATCTACACATGAAAAAAAACATGCGCAGGAAGGGCATGAGTATACCACAGCGGTACTCAGTAAGTGCCAAGCCTAACCTCGGTTGGGTAGTGACGAGGAAAGGTCAGGGCCCTACTGAGGCAAAAATATAACAATAGCAATAATTAATAGTATGGAAAATCTTACAGAAATAATAAATACAACGGTGTAATAAGGCAAACCAAAGAATCAATAATAACTACAAGGATAGAGTAAAACACAGAGTAAACACAGCTCAATGTCAAAGATACCAATAAGGGTCTCCCAGGATACCGTCCTGTAGCCCTTTCCTCAACTATCCAGTGGATCTCCCGGGATACTGTCCCGTAGTCTAACTCACGTACCAATACCAAAGGATCTCCCGGGATACCGTCTCGTAGTCCAATCATCAATGTGCAGGGGGATCTCCCGGGATACCGTCCCATAGTCCCAAAGTAAAAGTGCAGGGGGGTCTCCCGGGAATCAAACCCGTAGTCCCAAAGTAAAAAAATGGGGGGGGGGAGCTACCGGAATACCACATCCGTAATCCCAATGTAAATGCGCAATCACAGCCAGAAACAAACCAAGGAATAAGGTACGAAAGACAAACACATATAGAACTAGCCTAGAATGCTTCACATAGTACAATCAAAATAATTTAAGCAAGTAGGTAGTCAAATAAGCTAAACATGCTTTTCCTAATCTAGCATAAGTCATAACTCCAAATAGAACAAGGCAAATAATAAGAACTAAGTTTCCATAGCTTAAGTAAAAACCGGGATTTCATCAATTGGCTCAAGTACACGCTCGTCACCTCATGCACAAGGCACTCAAATATCAAGTAAAATCCTAAGGGGAAAGGTCCCCCACACAAGGTTAGACAAGCCACTTACCTCGAACCGGCTCAATATCACTAGAAACCGCGCCTTTGCCACGAGTATCCGACTCCAAATGGCCCAAATCTATTCAATTCAATTACAAATTATAAATAATATTGCAAACAACTTATTCCACTATTATATTTAAAGCTAGGGCACGAAAATAGGTAAAATGACCAAAATGCCCCTCCAGCCAACGTCTCAGAATCGAATAATTTTCACATTTCCAGAACCCTCTTACTCTCACGAGTCTAACCATATACAAATCTCCCAAATCGGAGGTCAAATGCCCCCTCAAAACCCCATAGTTAGGTCTAAGATGTTTTCCCCAATTTTCATTCAAAATCCGAAATTAAAGGGTGAATTCGTGATTAGATTAGTGGGTTTTAGTCATAGGAGGGAAGAGAATTGTTACCCAGTGATTGCCTTTGAAAAACCCTTGAAATCGCTCCCAAATCCGAGCTTCAAACCATGTGTTTTGATAAAAATAGCAAAACCTTGTTTTTGAAATGTTAAGTATTGTTCAGACCATTAAAGCATCGCGAACGCGGCAAGGAGCACGCATTTGCGAAGAAGGAAAATATAGGGGCCAAAAAAATGCCCTTTGAGATCGCGAAGGAAGGGATGCGAACGCGAAGGCCTGGGCTCAGGAACTATGCGAATGCGACCGGGTGTACGCGAACACATTGAAGAAAAATGAAAGGGCCATATCTTGCCCTATGTGAACGCGAAGCTGACCACGCGATCGCGATGGGGAAAAGGACAAACCTACGCGAACGTGGGTGCGGGTACACGAACGCGTATAAGGTAATTGGTCCCCCTCCAGATTACACTACGCGAACGTGCTGGAGGGGATGCGAACGCGATGAAGGGTTAGGCTACCACTACGCGAACGCGAAGAAGGACTTCAGACCTACAATTTTCTGCAACATTTCCAAACTTCAAATTGCTCCGTTGAGCATCCGAAACACACCCGAGGCCCCCGGGACCTCAACCAAACCTACGGACATATTCCATAACATTATTCAAACTTGTACCAATCCTTAAACCACCCAAAACAATGCCGGAAACACGAATTAATCAAAGATTCAAGCCTAAGAACTTCAAATTCCAACAAAACACACTTTCGATCAAAACCTAACCAAACCTCGCCCGAATGACATGAAATTTTGCACGCACATCCCAAATGACATGACGGAGCTAATGCAACTTCCGGAATTCAAATCCGGCCCTCGAATCAAAAACTCACTATCGGACCGGAAACTTCAAAAATTCAAACTTCGGCGTTTCAAGCCTAAATGAGCTACGAACCTCCAAAATACATTCCGAAATTGCTCCCAACCCCGAAATCACCTAACGGAGCTAACGGAACCATCAGATTTCCAATCTGAGGTTATCTTAACACTGTTCTGATTACGAACCATTTTTCAACTCTTAAGCTCTCATTTAGGGACTAAGTGTCCCAAAACACTCCGAATCCTAACACCGAACGTCCCGACAAACCAAAATAGCATAAATGAACTTAGGGGAAGCAGTTAATGGGGGATCGGGGAGTAAATTCCAAAAATGACTGGCCGGGTCGTTACATCCTCCTACACTTAAACATTCGTTCGTCCTCGAACGAGCATAGAGAACATACCTAAGGTAGTAAAAAGATGAGGGTACTGGCTGCGCATATCCTGCTCGGTCTCCCACGTCGCCTCCTCGGCCGGCTGACCCCGCCACTGAACCTTCACTGAAACTATGTTCTTTGACCTCAACTTTCTGATCTGCCTGTCCAAAATAGCCACTGGCTCCTCAACATAGGATAGATCCTTGTCCAACTGGACTGAACTGAAATTCAACACGTGTGACTGATCACCGTGATATCTCCGGAGCATCGAAACATGAAATACCGGATGAACTCCGGCTAGGCTGGGAGGTAATGCAAGCTCATAAGCAACCTCCCCAACTCTCCTCAAGATCTCAAAAGGGCCAATAAACCTCGGACTCAGCTTCCCTTTCTTTCCAAACTTCATGATGCCCTTCATAGGCGAGACCCGAAGCAGAACCCCCTCACTAACCATATATGCAACATCACGAACCTTCTTGTCCGCGTTACTCTTCTGTTTGGACTGGGCTGCACGGAGTCTATCCTGAATCACCTTAACCTTCTCCATTGCATCCTGGACCATCTCTGTGCCCAATAGCCTGGCCTCCCCCAGCTCAAACCAACCCACCGAAGATCTAAACCTCCTACCATATAAAGCCTCATACGGTGCCATCCAAATGTTGGACTGATAACTGTTGTTATAAGCAAACTCCGCCAGCGGCAGGAAATGATCCCATGACCCTCCAAACTCAATCACGCACGCACGGAGCATATCCTCCAAAATCTGAATAGTGCGCTCGGACTGTCCGTCCGTCTGGGGTGAAATGCCGTGCTCAACTCCACCCGAGTGCCTAACTCCTGCTGCACGGCTCTCCAGAACCGCGATGTAAACTGAGTACCTCTGTCTAAGATGATAGAAACTGGAATACCATGCAAACTGACGATCTCCCTGATATAAATCTCCGCCAACCACTCCGATGAATAAGTGGTACACATAGGAATGAAATGAGCGGACTTGTTCAGACGATCCACAATGACCCAAATAGAATCAAACTTCTTCACGGTCCGTGGGAGTCTAGATACGAAGTCCATGGTGATACGCTCCCACTTCCACTCCGGGATCTCTATCTGCTGAAGCAACCCACCCGGACGCTGGTGCTCATACTTCACCTGCTGGCAGTTGAGGAATCTAGACACGTAGTCAACTATATCCTCCTTTATCCGCCTCCACAAATAGTGCTGCCTCAAGTCCTGATACATCTTCGCCGCACCCGGATGGATGGAATACTGCAAACTATGGGCCTCTGCTAGAATCAACTCTCGAAGACCATCAACATTGGGCATGCAAATCCGACCCTGCATCCTCAATACTCCATCATCCCTGATGGTCACATCCCTAGCATCCCCACGCTGGACCCTATCCTGAAGGATAAGCAAATGAGTGTCGTCATACTGCCGCCCCCTGATACGATCAAATAGGGAAAACCGAGAAACCACACAAGCTAGAACCCGACTGGGCTCCAAAAGGTCCAATCTCACGAACTGGATGGCTAAGGCCCGAACATCCATCGCCATAGGTCTCTTTGAGGCTGGTAAATATTCCAAACTCCCCAAACTCTCCGCCCGACGACTCAAGGCATCGACTACCACATTGGCCTTGCCCCGGTGATAAAGAATAGTAATATCATAATTCTTTAACAACTCTAACCATCTCCTCTAACGCATATTCAAGTCCTTCTGCTTAAGCAAGTGCTGCAAACTCCGATGGTCAGTATAGATCTCACAAGGCACCCCGTACAAATAATGACGCCAGATCTTCAAGGCATGAACAATAGCAGCTAACTTAAGGTCGTGGACAGGGTAGTTCTTTTCATCTACCTTCAACTGTCTGGATGCGTAGGCAATCACCCTACCTTCCTGCATCAACACCGCTCCAAGTCCAACCCGCGAGGCATCACAATAAATTGTATAAGACCCCAAACCAGTAGGCAACATCAAGATTGGGGCTGAAGTCAAAGTTGTCTTGAGCTTTTGGAAGCTCACCTCACACTCCTCTGTTCACTGAAATGGGGCACCCTTTTGGGTCAATCTAGTCATAGGGGCCGCAATCGATGAAAACCCCTCCACAAAGCGACGGTAATAACCCGCCAAGCCCAGGAAACTGCAAATATCTGTAGCTGAAGAGGGCCTGGGCCAACTCCGCACGGCCTCCACCTTCCTCGGATCCACCCGAATGCCCTCACTAAATACCACGTGGCCTAGGAATGCCACGGAACTCAGCCAGAACTCACATTTTGAGAACTTTGCATATAATTTCTTCTCTCTCAGGGTCTGAAGCACTGTCCTCAGGTGCTTCTCATGATCTTCCCCACTCCGGGAATACACCAGAATGTCATCAATAAAAATAATAATGAATAAGTCAAGATATGGCCTGAATACATTGTACATCAAATGCATAAAAGCTATTGGGGCATTGGTCAACCCAAATGACATAATAAGGAACTCGTAATAACCATCCGAGTCCTAAAGGCAGTCTTCGGGATATCTGGCTCCCGAATCTTCAGCTGATGGTAACCTGAGCGCAAATCAATCTTGGAAAACACCTGTGCGCCCTGAAGCTGGTCAAACGGATCATCAATATGAGGTAAAGGATAATGGTTCTTCACTGTAACTTTGTTCAATTGGCGATAATCAATGCATATACGCATAGAACCATCCTTCTTCTTCACAAACAAGACAGGAGCACCCCACGATGAAACACTGGGTCGAATAAAAGCCTTACCCAGCAATTTCGGCAATTGATCCTTCAACTCCTTCAACTCAGGAGGAGCCATGCAATATAGAGGAATGGAAATGGGTTGAGTGCCCGACAACAGATCAATGCCAAAATCAATGTCTCTATCGGGTGGCATGCCCCGAAGATCAGCTGGAAACACGTTGGGGAAATCCCGTACCACTAGGACTGAATCAATAGAAGGGGTATCAACACTGATATCTCTCACATAAGCTAAATACGCGGCACACCCCTTCTCAACTATACGTTGAGCTTTAAGGAAAGAGATAACTCTATTGGGAGTGTGATCTAAAGTACCACTCCACTCAATACGTGGAACACAATTGGCATAGCCAGCATCACGGTCTTGGCGTGACAATCAAGAATAGCATGATGGGGCGACAACCAGTCCATGCCCAGAATAATATCAAAGTCAACCATACCGAGTAATAATAGATCAGCCCTGTTCTCAAAACCACAAATAGTAACTAGACATGACCGATAAACGTGGTCCACAACAAGAGAATCTCCCACAGGAGTAGAAACATAAATAGGGGCACTCAAAGAATCCCGAGGAACACCCAAATGCAAAGCAAAATAAGAAGGCACATAAGAGTAAGTAGAGACTGGATCGAATAGAACCGATGCCTCTTTGTGACAAACCAGTATAATATCTGTGATGACGGAATCAGAGGCAACAACCTTAGTACGAGCAGGAATACAATAATATCTGGACCAACCCCTCTCGCGAGGGCGACCTCTATGTCCCCGGCCTCTGCCCCTGGCTGGCTGGCTGGGCAGCAGCTGGAGCTATAATCATGGAACTCTGAGGACCCCACTGCGGCTGAGTAGTTTGTGAAGATGCACCCCTACCAAGTCTGGGGCAGTCCCTAACCATATGACGTGTATCGCCACACTCGAAACAAGCTTTGGGAGGACGTGGTGGTTGTGACTGGCTGGGGCTAGGCCTGTTGGACTGACCTCTGGAAGTACCCCGCGCAGGAGGCGTGCTAGAAACTAGAGGCGCATAATAAGGCTCCTGAGGTGCAGGCGGAGTTGGAGTACTGCCGACTGCTGGCAAAGCTAAATGTACAAGGCGACCAGAATAACCTCTACCATAACGACCTGCTGATGGGGTACGAGCACCGGAGTAGTGACCCAACTCTCGAGACCTCTTAGCCTCCCTCTCCCCTCGCTCCCTGGTGAGCATACCCTCAATCCTCCTAGCAATGCTCACTACCTGCTGGTAAGGAATATCCATCTCCAACTCTCGAGCCATGCTAGACCTGATGGGTGGAATAAGGCCCTCGATGAACCTGCGGACTCTCTCCCGAACTGTGGCAACCAAAGTCGGTGCATGCCTGGCCAACCTGGTATAACTGATGGCATACTCTGAAACTGTCATATCACCCTGGCGCAAGTGCTCAAACTCCGCGCGCCATGAATCCCTAAGGCTCTGGGGAACAAACTCTCTCATAAACATGTCTGAGAACTGGGTCCAAGTCAGTGAGGCAGCCTCGACTGGACTGTCCAACTCATAAGTACGCCACCAATCATAAGTGGCTCCCCGAAGCTGAAAGGCGGTGAAAAAGACCCTGCTAGACTCCACTATGCCCATAGTGCGAAGGATACGATGAAACTCCTGCAAAAATCTCAAGGCGTCATCTGATGTTAAGCCACTAAACACTGGGGGATCATATTTCTTGAACCTCTCTAGTCTACGTTGCTCGTCCTCGGAAGCAGCTGACCTATCCTCGGGCTGTACTGGTGCTGCAGGCGGTGCAGGAATAATCTTCGGAGCTTGCTTAACCTGCACTCACTGCTCGGGAGTGTGGACGGCAGGAGTCTGTGCTCCTTCCCCGGCCTGGGATATGGCTGCAGTAAGGGGAAGTAACCCGACCTGAGCCAAGGTGGTGTACATGCTCATGAACTAAGCCAGAGTCTCCTGGAGCGCTGGAGTAGTAGTAGCAGTGGTAGGTGTGCCAGGTGCCTGAGCTCCGGCCAAATATGCTGGTGGTACCTCGGCGGCAGCTCGCGTAGGTGCTGTGGTTGCACCACGTGCGCGTCCTTGACCTCTACCTCGGCCCGGCCCTGGCCTCTGACGGCGGCAACAGGGGGAACAGGTGCTGGTCCTCTCGTGTAGCACGTGTCCTCACCACATGTGAGAGAATAGAAGACAGAAGTTTAGAATTGATGTCAAAATATCGCACGACAAGGAATTCAAAAGAAATGAAGATTTTTCCTAAACAGTTACATAGCCTCTCATAGATAAATACAGTCGTCTCTGTACCGATTAACGAGACTCTAATAAACTGGCCTGTGTTCCGTGACTCCTATGAACCTAGAGCTCTGATACCAACTTGTCACGACCCTAGTTCACCAACCTTGAACATGTCATGACGACACCTGGTCCCTATGACCAGGTAAGCCTATTATTGCGGAAGCATAATAATTGCAAAAAATAAATAGAGAAAAATCAAGTTAAATATCTAAAGGAAATTGTACTGAATGCCGCTTGGCATGTACAATTCATAACACAAATCCGAAACAATTCCCAAAACCCGAAAACTTATGAGCAACACAGACTACAAAAGTATATAGTGTGGCTCCAAAACTCCATAATGTCTAACAACCGAAAGAGAGAAATCTAATTACTAAAGATAGAGTAAGAGGGAGACTCGTCGGTCTGCGAACGCAACAGATATACCTTGAAGTCTCCGAAATCCTCCAGCCTCACTGATAGTGCGCCTGAGTAGAGGTACCTGGATGATCTGCACATGAAAAAAACATGCGCAGGAAGGGCATGAGTACACCACAGGGGTACTCAGTAAGTGCCAAGCCTAACCTCGGTTGGGTAGTGACGAGGAAAGGTCAGGGCCCTACTGAGGCAAAAATATAACAATAGCAATAATTAACAGTATGGAAAACCTTACAGAAATAATAAATACAGCGGTGTAATAAGGCAAATCAAAGAAACAATAATAACTACAAGGATAGAGTAAAACACAGAGTAAACACAACTCAATGTCAAAGATACCAATGAGGGTCTTCCAGGATACCATCCTGTAGCCCTTTCCTCAACTGTCCAGTGGATCTCCCGGGATACCGTCCTATAGTCTAACTCACATACCAATACCAAAGGATATCCCGGGATACCGTCCCATAGTCCAATCATCAACATGCAGGGGGATCTCCCGGGAATCGAACCCGTAGTCCCAAAGTAAATAAACAAGGGGGGAGCTACCGGAATACCACATCCGTAGTCCCAATGTAAATGCGCAATCACAGCCAGAAACAAACCAAGGAATAAGGTACGAAAGACAAACACAGATAGAACTAGTCTAGCATGCTTCACGTAGTGCAGTCAAAATAATTTAAGCAAGTAGGCAGTCAAATCAGCTAAACATGATTTTCCTAATCTAGCATAAGTCATAACTCCAAATAGAACAAGGCGATTAAGGATAAGAACTAAGTTTCCATAGCTTAAGTAAAAACTGGGATTTCATCAATTGGCTCAAGTACGCGCTCGTCACCTCACGCACAAGGCACTCAAATATCAAGTAAAATCCTAAGGGGAAAGGCCCCCCACACAAGGTTAGACAAGCCACTTACCTCGAACCGGCTCAATATCACTAGAAACCGCGCCATTGCCATGAGTATCTGACTCTAAATGGACCAAATCTATTCAATTCAATTACACATCGTAAATAATATTGCAAACAATTGATTCCACTATTAAATTTAAAGCTAGGGCGCGAAAATAGGTAAAATGACCAAAATGCCCCTCCAGCCAATATCTCGGAATAGAATAGTTTTCACATTTCCAGAACCCTCGTACTCTCACGAGTCTAACCATATAAAAATCTCCCAAATCGGAGGTCAAATGCCCCCTCAAAACCCCATAGTTAGGTCTAAGGTGTTTTCCCCAATTTTCATTCAAAATCCGAAATTAAAGGGTGAATTCGTGATTAGATTAGTGGATTTTAGTCGTAGGAGGGAAGAGAATCGTTACCCAGTGATTACCTTTGAAAAACCCTTGAAATTGCTCCCAAATCCGAGCTCCAAATCTTGTGTTTTGATAAAAATGGCAAAACCTTGTTTTAGAAATGTTAAGTATTGTTCAGACCATTAAAGCATCGCGAACGCGGCAGGGAGCACGCATTCGCGAAGAAGGAAAATATAGGGGCAAAAAAAAATGCCATTCGCGATCGCGAAGGAAGGGATGCGAACACGAAGGCCTGGGCTCAGGAACTATGCGAACGCGATCGGGTGTACGCGAACGCATTGAAGAAAAATGAAAGGGCCATATCTTGCCCTACGCGAACGCGGGTGCCGGTACGCGAATGCGTATAAGGGAATTGGTCCCCCTCCAGGATTACACTACGCGAACGCTCTGGAGGGGCCACGAACACGATGAAGGGTTAGGCTACCACTATGCGAACGTGAAGAAGGAGTTCAGACCTGCAATTTTCTGCAACATTTCCAAACTTCAAATTGCTCCGTTGAGCATCCGAAACACACCCGAGGCCCCCGGGACCTCAACCAAACCTACAGACATATTCCATAACATCATTCAAACTTGTACCAATCCTTAAACCACCCAAAACAACGCCGAAAACACGAATTAATCAAAGATTCAAGCCTAAGAACTTCAACTTCCAACAAAACACACTTTCGATAAAAAACCTAACCAAACCTCGCCCGAATAACTTGAAATTTTGCACGCACATCCCAAATGACATGACGGAGCTATTGCAAATTTCGGAATTCAAATCTGGCCCTCGAATCAAAAATTCACTATCGGACCGGAAACTTCAAAAATTCAAACTTCGGCGTTTTAAGCTTAAATGAGCTACGAACCTCCAAAATACATTCCGAAAATGCTCCCAATTCCAAAATCACCTAATAGAGCTAACAGAACCATCAGATTTCCATTCCGAGGTCATCTTCACACTGTTCCGATTACGGACCATTTTTCAACTCTTAAGCTCTCATTTAGGGACTAAGTGTCCCAAAACACTCTGAATCCTAACACCGAACGTCCCGACAAACCAAAATAGCAGAAATAAACTTAGGAAAAGCAGTTAATGGGGGATCGGGGCGTAAATTCCAAAAACGACCGGTCGGGTCATTACAAAGAAGTAATTTATCAATATGCTTTTCGAAAAAATACTATAAAACTTTATCATTACACTACTAAAAACTGTGTAATTTCGTCCACCAAAATCGACCGAAATCGATTTGAAATTGATAAAATTCAATTGATACACCTCTATACTTACTAGAATATTGAACTAGTTAACCCATTCAATTAGACTAACTCATTCAATTATAATTTATTAGATCTTCCAATTAATATAGAATAATTAGTTAAGCCTAATTTTCTAGTAGCAATAATCACTAATAGAAGAATATTATCCCCAAAATTAATAAACCCTAAATCCCTAAAAGCAATAAACAAAAATAGATAATAAATTAAACCCTAAATTAATAAACCCTAATTTTTTATAAAAGAAATAAACAAATATAGAACAATAAATTAAACCCTAAAATTTAAGAATTAAAGTAACTTAAAAAAAATTAAGTGACTAACCTTCACGTGGTAGAAGTAGAGGTGGCGGTAAGGCAGTGGTGGAAGAAGCAATGGTGATGGCAGTAAGGCAGTGCGGTGGTGAGGCAGTGGGATCGGGGATTTGGGAGAAGAAGGCAATGGGGATGATTTTGGACTTTGATTTTGGGGAAGAATGATAGTAGGAATAGATTTTGGGTGCAATTTAGGGTGAAATCGCCTTAGGGTTGAAGAGGGTGGAGGAGAGAATGAGAGATAGAGAAATTTGAGAAATGGAGAAGAAGCCCGCTGCTGGTAGGTCTAATTTGTAGATTTTCGACCGACTTGGGTCGAAAAAATCGATCGGTACATTTAAGTGAATTATTGAACATTTGACCATGAACTTACTGATCGAATTCGGTCGGAAATCTTATTTTTATTTTTCTAAATATTTTTTATATATTAGCCAAAATTAATTTTTAAGCGAGGATTATATATATATATATAGAGAGAGAGCTATATTTGATATTATCCTAAGTGCTTAGTATGTATATATATCGTATATATACTATACTATATTATATATACATCTTATATACACACACACATAGATATAGGATATAGCGTCCATATAAAAGTAATTTTAAAACACACACACACACACATTTAACATTAGCTATATTAAGATGTATACATATACACTTATATATATATATATAAGATACCAAATAAGTATTAAATATTATAATTTAAAAGCTATTTATTATTTACACACACACAAATATTAAATTTATATTTTAATTATTTTAAAATTATTTTTCCGGCCGAACACCATCAGAAATATTTAATTATAAATTATTTCGATTGGTTAATTAAATATATATAATTTTTGTCTTGGTAGGAAATAATTATTCAAACTTTCCGACCGAATTCGGTCTGAAATTTGGAAATTTTTAATAAATAATTATTTTTGTACATTATTTACAAGTATGATCAAATATTTGATTAATTTTCAACCGAAATCGGTCGGAAAGTTGGAATTTTTTTAATAAATATTTATTTTTGAAAAAATATTTGATATATTTTCGACCGAAATCGGTTGGAATTTGGAAAATTTTTAATAAGTAATTATTTTTGTATATTATATACAAGTTTGATCAAATATGTGACCAATTTCCGATCGAAATCGGTTGGAATTTGAAAATTTTTTAATGAATAATTATTTTTGTATATTATATACAAGCATGACCAAATATTTGATCGATTTCCGACCGAATTCGGTCGAATTTTTTTTTTTTTTTGCTGTCAGGAAATTATTTTTGACTTTTGCGACCAAATACTCTTATTTTCGATAGATTTCGGTCGGAAAGCCTTGGACGGAAATCACCTGATTTCTAGTATAATATAATATAATATATATATATATATATTAAATATTATTTATTTAAAAGCTCTTTATTATTTACACATATAAATATTATTAAATTTATATTTTAATTTATATGAAAGTGTTTTTCCGACCAAACTCGGTCGAAAATATTGAATTATAAGTACATCGGTTGGTTAATTAAATATATATAATTTTTTCTTGGGGGGAAACACAAATTTCAAACTTTTCTTCCAAAATCGGTCAGAAAGTTGGAAAAAGTTTAATAAAAAATTATTTTTGTATATTATTACAAGTATGACAAGGTGTTGGTCAAATATTGACTAATTTCCGACCAAAATAGGTCTTTTTTTTTTTGTGGGACTATTATTTTCGTTGTCAGAAAATTTTTTGTTGACTTCTGGGACTAAATATTGTTATTTCCGACCGATTTCGGTTTGTTTTTTTTTTACTTGGACGGAAAAAGCATGTGTTTCTAGTAGTGAATTACTTGATTGAAGTAAGTGATATAGTAGCGTTGAAATATTGTAAAAGAAAACGGGAAAGTCATCTTTTCCCCTTTTATGGAAATTTTTTTTCTAATCCAAAAGGAATACTAGCTACTATATGTGTTTTGACTCTTGCAAGATGTTAGATGAATGCTACTTATCTTATGATAATGAAATATCGTCGAAAACTTTCATCATTTCTCGAGTGGCAGACATCGATTCGCTGCTCAGATGATTGATAATAGGTGAATTTGACTATAATTATGCCTTAAATAATCACATTTTTATGTTGTTCTGATGATATATATGATGACAAAATGCTCTTATTAGTGTTTTTCAT
>MU751609.1:2828-30048 GCA_026770625.1 Nicotiana glauca
TCATCAAGGTAAGTTCTTGCTCTTCTTTCTTCCTTTCTTTCTATGTTCTCCTCTAATTAGTGTAATGTAGCCTAAATTAGATTAATTAAACCCTAGGTAGGAATAGTGTTACTTTTCTTTAAATTTTGGCTTCTTTTTCTTGTTTTATTGTTGTATTTGTTTCTTGTGGACTTCTGTGACGCTTAAATGTGTGGGTCTTCATTGTGCTTCAATTGTGGGGGTTTTTTTAGATGATTTGGAGGCCTAGAAATAATTTTTGCGGTGTAATTTGGTGGAGGGCCCATTTTGGTCGAAAATTTGGGGCTTGTTGTAATATTTTGAGGCATTTTGTACCTATCATAGGTTGTGCTGGTGTTGTATTTGGTGAATGGTGGTGTTGTATTTGAAGTAAACCACTTGAGGGAGTAAGTGTGAGGTGTTGTATGCCGAATATTGTGAGTTAGTACTATTGTGAGGTCCATTGCGGGGGTTGTAACCTTCAACACCCTGCTAGTTGGAATAGTTTGAAAGGCAGAAATAAATGGGGGGTTAAGGTTGGTGCCATCGGGTGGCGAAGTCTGAGTACCCGTCCGACTGGTACTATTAGGATGCATTTGATGGTTCCTCTGAATTTTTGCAGGTACTATGACTCATAAGAAGCAAAAGAGATCGGCAGGCACGTCCCAACAACGTACATATGATGCCTCCAGGTTCGAATCAGAATTGGCAGAGGACGACTTTCATGCCAAGGCCTCAAAGAGCTTCATCCCTGAGATTCAGATTGACAGGGCAGCCCTCCATGCGGAGAAGGAAGAGATGTATGAGGAAATCCGGCGAAAGGAAATGGAGTTCTTATTTAATGAACCTGCAACAGTGAATAGGATGCTCGTAAGAGATTTCTATGTGAACTGCCCAGCACACATGTCGCGGGAGGTGATTGTGAGGGGCACGGTGGTTGATGCCTCAGTTGAAAATATTTGCCAGGTGTTGCGGCTGCCTCGGTTTACTGGTGCCATTGACTATTACCAAAATGCATCAGGAGTCACTTGGGAGACTATGACTGATGCACTCTGCGCAGGGGGGCAACCAACCTGGATACGTGACCATATCACCCTGAACTCTAATTCATTCACCCATTTGGCTAAGTGTTGGCTCACCGTCATTTGCAGGCGGTTCTTGCCCTCAGGCAACACGACTGACGTGAACTTCCAAAGAGCCCTCTTGACGTGGTGCTTCGTCACAAAGAAAGATTTTGATGTGGCAAGACTAATTAGTGATGAAATGATCATACGATCCTCGCTGCGGTCAAAGGGATTCTACTTCCCCTCCCTGGTGACTACATTATGCCTGTTGAAGAATGTCCCCACCGATCCTACTGATGGAGAGTTGCCCCATAAAGCATCTTTCAAAGCTTCGGGCATCAGAATGGGCAGGGGTGCACACACCACCATTCAGATCGATGATGACCCGGTTCTCATGGCACCATCCAGGAGATCCTATGACAGTGTCGGACCCTCTCGGCACCCCCATGCTGGGGCAGGCTTATCCAGATCACAGTCCACCTGGCCTATATTGCATTCTATGAAGGAAGAGGTCGCAGAGCTTCGCACCTCGGTGGAGGGCCTACACACGCGTATGGATGCCATGTCTCAGTGGCAGGCCAGGTCTGAGAGCCGGTTTATGGCCTGGTTCCGCGCTTTGGGGAGAGCTTGCCATGTGGACCCCAACACCGTCTCCGACTCCGATTGAGGCTCAGGGAAATCTTCTTACCCTTCTAATCTTTATTTTTCATATGACATGGGGACATGCCATAGTTTTAAGTATAGCGTGGGAGACTTGCTCTGGTAGTTTATTGTAGTGTATATAGACATTGAGTATGTTGTAATATTAGATTGATGTTGTTGTGAATAATTGACTGTACTCACATCTGAAGTAACTGACTGGGCCCAACGACAGACACTTGTCGAGAGGTCTCTTGAGGGTCAAAGTCGAATCTAAAAAAAAAAAATGTAGAGGACTCTTCCTGAGGACGGACCACTTGGACAGTACTCTTGAGGGAAGTAGTCCATGCAGTTTCTTTATTTTAGGTAGTGTAGTAATTCTCCCTTGGTTTTTCTTTTGACCACGGTTCTTTTCCAAGGGCTTTTCTTGAACCGGGTTAGGTAGATTTTTCTTTTGTAGTTTTAGGACCAAGATGGGTGAAGGCTAGAATGCAACCCTTGATGTACACACCTGAGAATAACAAAAACGAACTTGAGGGTGCGACTTCTAGGCTCGTTTGTAGACTCGTAAATCTATGCCTTAATTTTGCACATCTTGTCTTGCTTGGACGCTCGTATGAGTGTGTTGATAAACTGATTCGAAATGAGTTACATCCCAAGTGTGTGTGAGCTATTACTTGCATTCTGTGCTTGCATGCGATACCTAGAACTTGCCCTGTGTGTTTGCAAAGCGAAATAGAAGTTGTTTGGTTTTAGAGATGATTGAGGCATTTCTTTGTATAGCCTGTATAATTGTGAATCCACCTGTACATATTGCCATAGTTAACCCCTTTGAGCCTGAAGCCTATTCTTTGATAACCCTATAATAACCTACATCCTTGTGTTTGAGTAATTTGACTGTTTGAACCTGTACCTCCTAGAAGCACTTGAATTATTAAAGAACATACAAAAGTCAAAGTGTGGGGTACTAGGGGAGTGGAAAAAAAAAAAGAAAAGAGAAAAAGGCCAGTGCACCTAAAGAAAAGTGGGGGGCAACTATGAAACAAAATGTGGAAGAATGATTGGGCTGAACATGGAGATTGAAATAAAAAGAAGTTTGTATTAAAAGTGCTTAGGGAGGTTAGTCACTATATCCAAATATATCCTACCAGTCCCTTAGCCTACATTACAACCAAATAAAGACCTCTTGATCTTTGACTGAACAACTCGATTAGTAGAGTATTACACTAGGGGCAAGCTTATGGTGTGTCTGTGTGGCATGTGAATGTTCTTTGCTGAGAGTGAGTGAATTCTTCCTATCTTTGGTTCCTTGTTGCTTGAATTTTATGAGTGTGGAACTTCTCTCTGAATTATAATGTGAGGGCATGTGTCTCAGGAAGAAAAAGTGAGTTTTCACCTCTGTTAGAGTAACTAGAGCGAGCACGAGTGTGTCATGGTGTTAGAGTCTTCATCTGAGGCATGACTGTTGCACTGCTTGGGTTGCTTTTTCATAATGGGGGGTATGGCATAAACTTGGGGCAATGCATCTAACGGTTAGGCCTAGAAGTGTGGTTTACTTGCTCGAGGACGAGCAAAAGTTTAAGTGTGGGGTGTTGATAATAGGTGAATTTAACTATAATTAGGCCCTAAAGAACCATCTTCTTGTACAGTTCTGATGATAAAAGTGATAACAAAATGCTCTGATTAATGCTTTTCATGCTTTGCAGGTGATGTATGACAAGAGAAGGCTATGGAGTACTTTTGGATCAAATATGGAGAAAAAGAGGCCAATCGTAAAATTCCGCCAAGTGAACCACGAGAAGCAGCTCAAGCCAAGCCTGAAGAAGGACTGCCGGGGTCCACCACGACCGCGGCAGAACCGCGGCAGAACCGCGGTAGAGGATGGTCGCGGATAACTGAAGATTCAGAGAGCGTGTTTGGCCGCGGTTTGACCGCGAACGCGGTAGAACCGTGGCAGGGGCGGAAAAGTTCAGGGACCTAAGTGCAAAACACGGGATTTTTAGCCCAAAACCCTATTTTAAACACTAGACTTCGCCCAAAGGAGGCATGTATTGTATTGGAGATTTTTTTGGCAAGGGAAACAATTGTGAGAGATCACCAAAAACATCTTTCTTCTTTACTTTGATTTTTCTTGCAAGTTTTATGATGAATATTGTTTTCGTTTGCTTACCCATAGTTATGAGTAGCTAAATCCTTTGTCTAAGGTTTTGATGGAACCTATTGGGGGATGAACTTCTTGTTTATGTGAATACAAATTGCTAGTTTCAATCTCTATTTGTTCAACTATGTGTTTGTTGTAGTTAATTGACAGGATCCTCAATTAGCTGTGCCTATTTAGTGTGCATAACTCGGGAGAGAGTGCATATTTAGGTAATTGTTGAACAACACCACTCTCAAAGTATATGAGGGATCAATAACCGAGGGTTTAAAGACGGAATTAGGGATAACGAAGCCTTGGGTGTAATCTAAAGTGAACTGTGTTAAATAAAGCAAGCTAGTATATCTCAGGAGAGTGCAACTAGTAAATTACTGTGATTACTCGGGAGAGATTAACAGTAAGAAGAGCGTTCATGATTGATAGAGATGTGTTGGTAAATTTGTATGAAGCATAAACAGAAGAAAATCCATCAATAGGGGAAATCATTCCCTTAGCGTTTTCTCATTACTGTTTACAACTTTAGCATCCTTAGTTTACAACTATTTATTTCCTTGCATTTTTAGTTATTAAAGACACCGTCAACTGTGATTCTCAACATTTAGGAAATTGATTCTAAAGAGTTTAGTAGGTCGAAAGATAGTGATTGATATGTTAATTCCCTGTGGGATTCGACTCTGGGCATAATACCCCGGATTTTGCAACGCCCGCTTAATCTTTTCATAGACACAGTTGAGCGTGATTAGAGTTAATTGTCGCATACAATAAAGGTTATTTTCAAAAACAAAAAACTAAGGGGTTAAGTAAAATTTTCTTGATATTCTCTCAATATTTCATTGTCTAGTTATTTATGTTGAGAAATTCTCTCCCACGCACCCAAAAAAGAAATATGCTGAATAGCCCGTGTCACACCTCTTCTTTATCCGTAGGGGAATATAAGGAAGCTTTTCCAATTAAAGAGATATTATTCGATATGAGATAATTTATTTAATTTCAGAGTCGCCACTTGGGATAATTTATGGTGTCTCAAGTCACTGTTTTATTTTTAAATCCCAAATCGAGGAAAATTTGACTTCATTTAAAAGTCTGCTAAACCAAAAAAGCTAGGTAAGGAATTCTATTAACCCGGGAGAAGATGTTAGGCATTCCCGGGTTCCGTAGTTTTAGCACGGTCGCTTAGTACTTTATATTTGGATCATTTTGTCTAATTACTCATTTTAGGACCTATGTTTATTTTACCTTTTTCCGTTGTTAATCACTTGATAATCCGTATTTTAAAGAATTAACTCATGATGAGTTACACGTACGTATACTTAATTCCCAATACTTAGTTTATTAAAGGAAAAAGTTTGGTCAAAGTTGCACGAACACATACTTTGAATTTATTTGAAAGAACCGTAATCATGATAGCAATTTAAAAACAGCGCCTAAAGTATTCCTACGGGTATTTGAGTAAGGCGCTTTATTTACTAAATGTTTGACCATGGTCGCGCGAATGTATACCTTGATTTATCTTGGGCATCACAACTATGTCACACACGCGTGTACACAATCACGATAATAGATTAAAACGCACATAAAAGCATCTTACAAATATTCATAAGTTGATTATTTTTCCTAAGATTTGAAATTATTGTAAGGTCCGTGAGTTGTGGAATAGTTGTGGAAGAAGAAGTAACTTAGTTAATGGAATAAACAATCCAGCAAGTACCAATACTCAACATCCAACAATTGAAACCCAAAACTCATTCTTTTGACTAAATGAAATTGTGGCCCATTTAACTTAAATCATGATAGGTCCGAAACTTCTCTATTTTAAATTGATGTCCAAACATTAGACTTCAATTGGCCCATTATCGTAAAAGAAAATCCCACAGCCCATTAGTTATCTAAATTAGAGTTAGCTCAAAATCCTAATTCCAACGAACTGCTGGTTTTCCCCTAATTAAATTATCCATGTAGCAGTACCAAAATTATCTCACTAGATAGTATCCAAAATATGACAACTGTCACACCTACTTTTTCCTACTCCCAAAGAGGGTGTAAAGGAGTTTTTCCAATTAAAGGATAATCGAAACGGAATTTATTATTAAAATTCAGAGTCGCCACTTGGGAGATTAATAGTGTCCCAAGTCACTGGTTGAATCCCAAATCGAGAAAAATATTGACTCTGTTTAACAGTCCGCGAACCAGAAATCCGAGTAAGGAATTTTGTTAACCCGGGAGAAGGTGTTAGGCATTCCCAGGTTTCGCGGTTCTAGCACGGTCGCTCAATTGTTATATCTGGCTTAGTAATCTGATTTTTAAACACGTTTCAACTTTTATGCTTTTTAACTTTAAATCGCTTTTATTGTTATTATTTTTTTAAAAGAGAATTGCAACGTCGTTAAAACACGTCTCGAACCACATCACATAAATGCACCCGCGATTTTTGACACATTTCAACTTCGTTGGGATTTGGATTTGGGTCACATAAATGTGCACCCGAGTCTAAAAAGGTAATATTATTAAATGCCGGGCCTAAAGCAACTAGCGTATTATTAACTTTGCGGGAGGCCATGAAATTCGCTAAATGACACGTCCCGAGGTCTAAATATTTAATGTGAACATTTAAAGGGGGCCACGCGATTTGTGATTTTATTTAGCGCGGCGCACCCCCTTTTATTTTAAGGCTATCCTAAAGAGGCTACGATTTTCTATTAAAGGATTGTCTCTAAAAGGGCTAATTACTCAATTATAATTAATATCAACCAAGACTGAACCTTATTATCTCTTTTACAAAAAAAAAGATTGCTCAGTCCCAAATAGGTGAGGTTGGCCCAGTCTAAAGTGAGCGAAGACTTGGCCCAGTCCAAATGGGCGAGATTGCATTACCAGTCCACTCATGGAATTATTTGAAAATTTGGGCCTAGAGAGAAGCCCAGTCCAGCCACAGGTCTGAACTAAATACAGAGTCAGATCCTTGAAGGCCTTAGCCTTACAGTGGTAACTAATTAAGAACATTTAACAACTTTTGGGGCCTGATAACAGGCCCATTTTTATTATTTGGGCAGCCCACCTTATTATAGGGTCAACTGAATTGCCTTATAAGGAATCGAAGCAATTGAATCCAACTACAAACAGATAACAACTGGCAAAATCAGATCGCTCATGATCTGTGATTTAGTGATGTTAAAACCATTTAAGAAATAACGAAAATCTTTTTGGCAGACAATGGACAAACTAAGACTGCTCGTGATTTAATTTTATCTTACGTGAAACATGATAAACCAATTTGAACTATCAAATTTGGCATTAAGTAATCATCAGGATCCAATTTTGTAGTCACTTTTATGCTCTAACAACATCTAAATCATGAATTCGAAACAAGCATTTGAAAGAGAATTATAGATCCTGGAAAGTAGTTAGCCAAAACCAGTATCTCTATAGACCAATTATTGAAGATTTATCTGATTCAGGTTCAAGGATAACTTGATTAACTATATTCTAAACGAATTGCTACACAACTATCAAATTTGTAACATTAAGCAACACAAACCACAAGATCCGAAACATCATTGTTTTCACAGTCCGTATTTAAGTACAACATGAGAAACTTAACTATTTAAATAGAGTTTGGCTAAGCTAATACATGCGAGTAAATGTAGGTAACAGAAGAGATGTAACTGGCATACAACGAAATTGAAGACAACAACTGAGCTTCATTTCAAATCTGGAATCACATACTACATCACCAAATGTTCAGGGATCGTACCTGGATTTTAGAACAAAAGTGAAAAGCAGAAGGTCAGCTACAACAGTAACGAACAACAGCCCAGAAATAAAGCAAAAATGGATCAATTTCCAATCCAGAAATACCAAAAGCAAGCCCAGGAATAATTGTCAGAAGTATAAACACCAACAAGCAGACGAAACCAGATCTAATTGAATCAAAATACCCCCGAAATCAACCAAAAACTCTCTGAAGGTGAGCCACACGAGATCTAGAGGATACTCAAGCCATTTTTAACATTGTTTGAATTGAGAATGTGGCTTAAGAAAGTTTGAATTCAAACTGATCCTAAGGAAGACTTCAATGGAACAGTGTTTTGGAGTTTTTTTTTGTGCTTTTTTGGTTTTTCCTAAAGATTTAAAATCCAAAAGGAAATTTCTAACTCTAAATTTCATATGTGGTTTTTGAATTTGAAATTCCAATTTTTCAGATTGTGAAACTGTCAAATGAAGGCACCTAGCATGTCTTTTATAGGCAAAGCCTAAGGCTCTTTCATATTTTCAACTTTACATCTTAGTCCCTCTTTTAATTTTCAGTTTTACTCACTTAGTCCTTTATTTCCTGACTTATTTCTCAAGTTACTGCCTTAGGTTTCTTGAAATTCTACTTTGAACCCCATCTAGAAGACTCTAGGTGTTTCTAACTAACAGATTCTTTAGGTAAAACACTTAAACTACCCTTAACTTGGATTCTAAATTACTACCATAGCCAAACCAAACCCCAGCCCCCTTTTACTTTGGCCAAACTAACCATGGTTAACTAACTACAAGATTAGAAACTAATCAGCTATAACCAAATAATGATTAAAATTTAAACTAACTAATCTAGCTAATCAAATGGAAATTTAACTCTAAATGATAGTAATTCTAAGACCAAGTGTACCATTAAACTAATACAACAGTAAAGGATTACCAGTTAAACCAAATACTAACGAACAAATTAAAATCAAAAAATGCCCTAAAGAATTAAAGACTATCCAAACAAATTTAAAACAACAAGTTAAACTAATGTCTAAAATTATCAACACAGGATTAAACAAAACAAAGCTAAACTAAAAAAAAAGTAAAACAATTGCAAGAACAGAATAAAACAAATATTGAACCCAAAAATCCAAACAGAATCAATCATAGAAAGGAAGAAGGAAAAGAACAAACTCACTGATATGGCCTTCTCTTCGATTGACTTTTCGAAATTAATTTTTGTTAATGTTATATGTTTATTTTGTTAAAATAAAGCATATAACATTACCAAAAATCATCGAAGTAATGAAGACTCCCAAAACAGTTCCGAAACTGAAAACCCTAGATCCAAGATTTATAGGGTTTCGTTTGGATTTAGAGGGTTC
Organism: Nicotiana glauca; assembly: GCA_026770625.1. Taxonomy (NCBI): domain Eukaryota; kingdom Viridiplantae; phylum Streptophyta; class Magnoliopsida; order Solanales; family Solanaceae; genus Nicotiana; species Nicotiana glauca. Next base: position 11,801 of record MU751609.1, read on the forward strand.
TAGTTTGGAGGTTAGGTAGAGGAAGGTGAGGGGAGTATATGGTGAGAAATTGGGGTCATTTGGTGGTGGCGCCGCCACTTTGGCTTATTCGAACAGCTGGGCTAGCACTCGAGGGATAATTTTTGGGTGTTGGAAAGAGGAGAGGGAGAAGGTTTAGGGGTGTAAATTTGGGCACCATTGGAGACCGACCGCCGCCGTGAGGCAATTTTCGGTGGCGGTTCGTGGCGGGAGACGGTGGAGGTTAGGGTTTGGGTATGGAGTAATGAGAGAGACGGAGAAGGGGGTAGGGGGTGCCCTTCAGACATTAATATATTAAAATGTCTTTAGTTCCTGCCCATTTGATCAAAGATCCTCAATGGCCACGATCTAACATGACAAGAAAACAACGTCGTTTATGGAGACACGGGGACTGGGTCGGGTGGTGTTTAAGTTTGGGCTGGACTGGGGTATATTATTTGGGCTAGGACTTATTTAAATGCAAATAGCCCAAACATACACACAACTTTTAAAATCTTTTTGGACTTCTCTTTATTTTTTTATTTTTATTTTTGGTTCTTTTTATTATATATTTTTTAGATTTTGTAAAATTCAAAAATTAAAATAAAGACATGATTTATTCCTGAAATTACACTAATTATTTCCTCCGAATTGACTAAGTCCTAATTAAAAAGGAAATTCATGACAAATTCAAAAATCAATAGTTAAAAATGCAAAATGAACTATTTTTGTTATTTCTTTATTTGTTTGTAATATTAATTAATAATTAATCCTGAAATATGAAATTAAACCCTAAATGCAAATGTCAAGCATATTTTTTATTAATTAAAATACACAAATAAAATGCAAACAATTAACATAAAAATATCACAAAATCAACAAAATTGCAAAATAATGAAAGAAATCATTTTGTTTGAATTTCTGGGAGTAATTCATATAAGGAAAAAATCACGTACTCACAGCTGTCCTTTTTGCTCGGGAACACGAAGAGTTTCCGTGCAAAGATAAGTGAGCGGATTCGAGCTATTTTTGCCCGTTTGAATACTCCGTGTGAAGCATTTTTTAAAAAGGTTTGACCGCACCATGCTTCTGAAGTTGCCTACATATCCTTGACTAAAAAGGAATCAGGTCAGTGTAGTTCGGGAATGTCTGGTAGCTAAAGCTGTGATTTTACTGTTGTTGCTGCTGCTGCTTACTGAACCCCTTATTACACCATGTTGAAATAAAAAGAAGCTAGACTAAGCTATGATCTATGAATTACAAAAATCCTATCTAAATCTTCAAACTTGCTCTTGTATTTCCTGTTGCCTTGTTGTCTTGTGTTTTCTCGGTAAAATCCATTGTTGCTGCTTCGAATTGTAAACTGATATATTTTTCCTTTCCTTCAGACTGCTGAACTTGATATGTACTTCCTCTGTTATATGGGCGGGCTCCCGACTTCAAAACTTGAAAATATATGCCTCTGTTATACGGGCAGGCTCCCGACTTCAAAACTTGAAAATATATGCCTCTGTTATACGGGCAGGCTCCCGACTTCAAAACTTGAAAATATATGCCTCTGTTATATGGGCGGGCTCCCGACTTCAACTATTGAAAATATATACCTCTGTTATACGGGCGGGCTCCCGACTTCAACACTTGAGAATATTTGCCTCTGTTATATGGGCGGGCTCCGGACTTCAAAACTTGAAAATATATGCCTCTGTTATACGGGCGAGCTCCCGACTTCAAAACTTAAAAATATATGCCTCTGTTATACGGGCGGGCTCCCGGCTTCAAAACTTGAAAATATATGCCTTTGTTATACGAGCGGGCTCCCGACTTCAAAACTTGAAAATATATGCCTCTGTTATACGGGCGGGTTCCCGACTTCAAAACTTAAAAATACATGCCTCTGTTATACGGGTGGGCTCACGACTTTAAAACTTGAAAATGTATGCCTCTGTTATACGGGCGGGCTCCCGCCTTCAACGCTTGAAAATGCATGCCTCTATTCTACGGGCGGGCTCCCGACTTCAAAAACTTGAAAATGCATGCCTCTGTTATACGGGCGGGCTCCCGACTTCAAAAACTTGAAAATGCATGTCTTTGTTATATGGGCGGGCTCCCGAATTCAACACTTGAAAATATATGCCTCTGTTATACGGGCGAGCTCCCGACTTCAAAACTTGAAAATATATGCCTCTATTATACGGGCGGGCTCACGACTTCAACACTTGAAAATATATGCCTCTGTTATACGGGCGGGCTCCCGACTTCAACACTTGGAAATATATGCCTCTGTTATATGGGCGGGCTCCCGACTTCAAAACTTGAAAATACATGCCTCTGTTCTCCAGACGGGCCCCTGACTTCAACAAAATAGACAAAACAAAGAAAGTTTTCTGCCCCAGTTTGGAAGCTGGGTACATGGGTGAATGTTAACTGAATCATTATACCAACTATTACTAAGAGTTTGAAAGCTAAGTCCTATTATCCAGGAAGGTCCTGGTAACTCCTCATTGAATCTTATCTTAAACATGCAAAACTATGACACCAACTTACATTTCCCTATGCTATTCATGATTATCTTGTATTTTGATCAAACCCCACTTTACGGTCAAACTTGATTAATGCTTTTTTTCCCCTTACGGAGAGTTCCTCCGAAACAACCGAATTTTCTGCCCCTGTTTCAATCAAGAAAATTTTGTCAGTTTACAATGGTGGTTAGTTGATGGCATTCTTGTTGAGGATGTCCCCGCGGCCATGTTTTGCTTTGACTTGCTTCCCTGAACTGGCCCTGAACCGCTTGACTTTCTGACTGAATTTCAAACCCCATGACCTTCGACAAACCAAGTATTCTATACCCATGCTGTTGTTTCAAACCTCTGACCCCTTTATTTGACTTTTGCATTTCCCACGACATTACCCAATCATTCCACCGATGAAACTTCCGGTGATTCCCTGTATTCCACCTTACGTCATGTTGTTTTTGACATGCTCTAACCATGTTGCACTTTACAATTTTGGAAGTTGGTAGTGAGCTTTGAAATCCCTTTTCGCTTGCTTTGAACACGACTAACCTTGAAACATCTTTAGACAGATAAACCCAGAAGAAAGTGAAATTCAATGATTTTACGAGTTAAGGATACGAAGAACCCAAAACTGGATGACTGATAAAAGGGAAGGAAAAAGAAACTTATCTGACTGGAACAACTGATACCGATAATCATGACATGTATTTCGGACTAATTGGCCCAGTCTGTCCAACCAACCGACTTTCAGTTGCCATACTTTGTTGCCCCAAAATTTCCATACCCTGATTACGTTACCCAAACCTTGACTTTGTTCATCTTGCGGCGCCTCGAAACAGTTTTCCGTCAACAGACCTTTCTCATTGTTCACTTCTTAACTCACTTTCGCCTCAAGGTGCCCGTGAAGGTTTTCACCAATAAGACTCTCTCATTTTTATTTCTCTCAGCTCCCATCGTCTTACGGTGCCTGTGAAGGTTTTCTCCAATAAGACTCTCTCATTTTTATTTCTCTCAGCTCCCATCGCCTTACGGTGCCCGTGAGGGTTTTCACCAATAAGACTCTCTCATTTTTATCTTTCCTGCTTGAACCAGAGTATTGCCCCTGTCATGAATTACCTTTACCTGCTTGACTTGACATTTCTCAAAGACTGATCGGAAGGTCTTTCTTTGGACCGTAACGTGGGCTTTTGGATGGGTTAGAAAAGAAGGGTGTAAAAGGCTAAAAAACAATTCAAAATGGGTTAAAATTACAACTTTCGGAATTAGATCTCTCACAACAACCACAACTTCTGCCCCAGTTTCTTGCTTGGGGACTTTTGGAGTTTTATTTTGGTGTGACTGAACCTAAAATGAGAGGCTGCCTACGTACCCTTTCGGGATCAAGTCAAACGTAGTTCATGTAATAGGAATTACGTTGTTGTTGTGATTTTTCTTTCTCTCCTCTTTCTTTTGCTTTTCTGTTCTTATTTTCTTTTCCCTTTTTCATTTTTCCTTTTCTTTTCTTTTCTTTTCTTTCTTTCTTCTTTTTCTTTTTCTTCATTTTTCTTTTTCTTTTCTTTTCTTCTTCTTCCTTTTTTCCTCACTTACTTATCCTCCGCACTTGCGTTTCTGAATTGTGCCATTGATTACGAAAGAGGGGTATGAAAGAAAATAAACAAGGCTCAAAGGGGTAACAAAGGATTAAAGTATTTAGATAGCAGAACAAAACGCCTTCGTCATTTCACTCTTCAAAATATGCCAAATACAAACAAATACAATTAAACACAGAAATCATACATAGTATCTCTTGACTGCATCGGAATTGATAGCCATTTCTACACATTTTCCTTCCACATCTGTTAAATATAGTTCACTATTGGATAACACTCTGGTTACAACAAATGGCCCTTGCCAGTTTGGGGCGAACTTTCCTTTTGCTTCAGCCCAATGCGGCAAAATACGTCTCAGCACTAACTGTCCCACTTCAAACTTCCTCGGACGCACTTTCTTGTTGTACGCTCTTGCCATTCTTTGTTGGTACAATTGGCCATGACACACTGACGCCAATCTTTTCTCATCGATCAAACTCAAATGTTCCAGGTGGGTTTTCACCCATTCATCATCATCGATCTCACCTCCGCGATAATTCGAAGGGATGGGATTTCCATCACTGCTTCGGTGCCATATACCAATGAATAAGGAGCCGCCCCTACTGATGTTCGAACAGTGGTGCGGTACCCCAACAATGCAAAAGGCAGCTTTTCATGCCACTGTCTAGAATCCTCTACCATTTTTCGAAGTATCTTCTTTATATTCTTGTTGGCCGCTTCAACTGCACCATTTGCTTTAGGGCGGTATGGGGTAGAATTGCGATGGGTAATCTTGAACTGCTCACATGTCTCTTTCATGAGATGACTTTTGAGGTTAGCTCCATTGTCTGTAATGATCATCTTTGGTATCCCAAACCGATAGATAATGTTTGCATGCACAAAATCCACCACAACTTTCTTAGTTACGGCCTTGAACGTTTTAGCCTCTACCCACTTGGTAAAATAATCTATAGCCACCAAAATGAACCTGTGCCCATTTGACGCTGCTGGCTCGATTGGCCCAATGACATCCATGCCCCATGCAACAACAGGCCCGGTGCAGACATCGTGTGTAATTCTGATGGTGGAGAATGAATCAAATCTCCATGCACTTGGCACTAATGACATTTGCGTACGTAACTGATGCAATCCCGCTCCATAGTAAGCCAATAATACCCTGCTTGGAGAATTTTCTTTGCCAGAACGTACCTACTCACATGCGGTCCACAAACTCCGAAATGTACCTCAGTCATGATAGCTGTGGCCTGCCACGCATCAATGCATCTTAACAACCCGAGATCTGGAGTTCTTTTGTACAACACCACTCCACTAAAGAAAAACCCGCTTGCTAACCGTCGAATTGTTCTTTTCTGGTCACCTGTAGCCTGTACCGGATACACCCCCATCCTGATATATTCCTTTATGTCATGAAACCACGGCTCGCCGTCAAGTTCCTCTTCTACCATATTACAGTAAGCATGCTGATCACGGACCTGAATCTGCAAAGGGTCCACATAAGCCTTATCCGGATGATGCAACAATGATGCCAAAGTAGCCAACGCATCAACAACCTCATTATGAATCTTTGGAATGTGCTTGAACTCTATTGATTGAAACCTTTGACAAAGATCATGCAAATATTGCTGGTACGGTATAAGCTTCAAGTCCCGTGTTTCCCATTCTCCTTGAATTTGGTGTACCAGTAGGTCCGAGTCACCCATGACCAAGACTTCCTGGACACCCATATCTACAGCTAACCTCAGACCCAAGATACATGCCTCATATTCTGCCATGTTATTAGTACAATATAAACGAAGCTAAGCCGTAATAGGGTAGTGCTGCCCTATTTCAGAAATAAGTACCGCTGCTATCCCTACGCCCTTCATGTTGGCGGCTCCATCAAAGAAAAGTTTCCATCGCGATTTCTCAACTTGTTCCAACTCATCAATGTACATCACCTCTTCATCAGGGAAATAAGTCTTTAAAGGTTCATAATCCTCATCAACTGGATTCTTGGCCAGATGATCCGCCAAGGCTGTGCTTTCATTGTAGTCCGGGTCACATAGACAATGTCAAATTCTGTAAGCAAGATCTGCCACTTTGCAAGCCTCCTTGTGGGCATAGGTTTCTGAAAGATGTACTTCAATGGATCCAATCGAGATATGAGGTAAGTGGTATAAGATTACAAGTAATGTTTCAACTTTTGTGCCACTCAAGTTAGGGCGCAACATGTTCTCTCAAGATGAGTATATTTAACCTCGTAAGATGTGAATTTCTTGCTGAGATAATATATAGCCTGCTCCTTTCTACCAGTAACATCATGCTGCCCCAGTACACAGCCAAATGAATTATCCAACACCATCAAATATGGAATCAAAGGCCTTCCTGGTTCTGACGGGACCAACACGGGTGGGGTTCAACAAATACCCCTTTATCTTATCAAAAGCCTCCTGACATTCATCTATCCACTTGACCGCATCATCTTTCTTTAACAGTTTGAAGATTGGCTCACAAGTTGTCGTGAGCTGAGCAATGAACCTGCTGATATAATTCAATCTCCCCAACAAACTCATCACCTCAGTCTTGTTCCTCGGAGGTGGCACTTCCTGAATAGCCTTGATCTTTGACGGGTCTAGTTCAATACCCCGGCGGCTGACTATAAATCCTAACAACTTTCCAGACGGCACCCCGAAAGCGCACTTTGCAGGATTGAGCTTAATATTGTACCTGCGAAGCCTTTGGAAGAACTTCCTCAGGTCCCTCACATGGTCAGGCTGATTTCTAGACTTCACGATCACATCATCCACGTACACCTCGATTTCCTTATGTATCATATCATGGAATATTGTTGTCATTGCCCTTATATAGGTTGCCCTGGCATTTTTCAAATCAAACGGCATGACCTGATAACAGTATGTTCCCCACAGCGTGATGAATGCCGTCTTTTCTGCATCCTCCTCATCCTTTAAGATCTGGTGATACCCCGCGTAAGAATCCACAAAAGAACCAATCTCATGTTTGGCACAATTATCAATCAATATATGGATGTTCGGCAGTGGGAAATTGTCTTTTGGACTTACCTTGTTAAGATCCCGATAATCAACACACACCCTGGTCTTGCTATCTTTTTTTGGCACAGGCACAACATTGGCTAACCAGGTGGGATACCGCGTGACCGGAATGACTTTCGCCTCGAACTTCTTGGTGATCTCTTCTTTGATCTTTACACTTATATCCATTTTGAACTTTCTCAGCTTCTGCTTGACAGGAGGGAGTGCTGGGTCAGTGGGAAATTTGTGAACCACTAAGTCAGTGCTTAGACCCGGCATATCATCATACGACCATGTAAAAATATCCTTGTATTCGAACAGTGCTGTGATTATCTCCTCCTTGAGTTGTGGGTCCAGATGAACACTTATTTTAGTTTCACGGACATTATCTTGGTCCCCTAGATTAACTGCTTCTGTGTCATTTAGGTTAGGTTTGGGTTTTTCCTCAAAATGGCTTAATTCCTTACTAATTTCTTCATAGGCCTCATCATCATCATATTCCAACTCATCATCGCGCTCAATTTCTTGTATTATTATTTTCGAGTTAGATGGGCTTTTAAAACTGGGCCGAAGATTCCTCATGCATGTCATTTTATTGATATCAGCATAAAAAGAACTGTACAGAGAAGAAAAGAAAATGGAAACAGAATTAGGAATGAAGAGAGAAAGACAATTGCATTTCATTGAATATAAAGATAACAGGGCTTTAACACATCCAATTGGATAGAAAATAATATCTAAATTACAAACCCTGGAATAATCCAGACAACAAAAGAAAATCAAAACCCACTACCAAGACTCCCTCCGAGTAGAAAGAGGAGTAGCTTCCAAGTTGTTGACTTTTGCACGTGGTCCGACGAACTGCATATTTGCCTTGCTTGACCCTTCCCCGGCCTCAACCATGTTAACCTCAGCGAACAAACTTTCAAACCCTTTATCCAAGTCTCCATCAGCACCAATAAATGACCCAAAAACTTTTGACAACAGTTGCTTTCTGATACCCGGCCTGACGAATGATCTGGACAGACGTGGGATTGGCTTGGGAAGGACCCATGCCCTCTTCTTCATTTTGCGTGCCCGCCTTACATCCGCAGCTGTTGGCTTGAACCCTAAACCAAAAGTATCCAGATTCTTGGGAAGAGAAACTGGCTGCACAATGCCTTGAAGAGCAGCACCCAAACCTTTGCCCGGTATGAACCCGTTCTTTAACATTTTCGAAGCCACCATGACAGTTGCGATTGTTATTCTAGGAACTGGGATGCTTTTCCCCTCTGGGACCTTTTCCACTGAGACCGTGTCAAAGACTTGGTAGACCCATAGCCCCTTGTCATCGTCAACTTCTATGAAAGGCACAATGGCATCACTTAAAGTGCACATATTGTCTTCACCGTGCACTACAATCTCCTGTCTGTCCCACTCGAACTTGACCATTTGATGCAACGTAGAAGGTACCACCTTGGCGGCGTGGATCCATGGTCACCCCAGCAAGAGGCTATAAGAGACCGCCATATCTAGTACCTGGAATTCCATGGTGAACTCCACTGGCCCGATTGTCAATTTTAGTATTATGTCGCCCACTGAATCTTTGCCCCCACCGTCGAACCCCCGCACACAAATGCTGTTTTTATGAATTCTATCATCATCGACCTTCAGCTTGTTCAACGTGGACAAAGGATAGATATTTGCACTAGTCCCATTATCAACCAGCACTCGGGTAACTACAGAATCCTTGCACTTCACTGTCAGATAAAGAGCCCTGTTATGTTCCGTGCCCTCCACGGGCAACTCATCATCGGAGAAGTTCACTCTATTCACCTCAAAGATTTTATTTGCTATATTCTCTAAATGATTCGCCGAGATCTTATCAGGGACATATGCCTCATTCAGTATTTTCATCAGCGCCCTGCGATGCTTATCTGAGTGGATAAGCAATGAAAACAATAAGATCTGGTACGGTGTCTTCCTTAACTGTTCGACAATAGAATAATCATGTACTTTCATCTTTTTCAAGAATTCTCTGCTTCCTCTTCTGTAACGGCTTTCTTAACCAATACCGGGTTGTCTTTGGGGACCCTGGTTTTTCTTAACTCTTCTGGGGCAAAGCACTTTCCCGAATGAGTCAGACCCTGTGCCTCACAGACTTCTTGTTTGATTTCTTTCCCCTTATATGTCACCACCACCTGTTCATAACTCCAAGGAATAACTTTGCTGTTGGTCACTGGCAACTGAGTTACTGGCTTTATGATAACAGGCTCTATGCAAGCTCCCTTCACGACCACCATGGGTTTGTTTGCTACCCCTTGTATCACCAATTTGACCGGCTCTGGTTTTACTAAAACAATGCTTGATGACCCTTTCTCGGCTACCACAACTGGCTTACTGTCTGCCCCTTTCAACTGGACTACAGCTTTCCTACTGGTTAACTTTTCCTTTGAACTGGTTTCGCTAGCACGGATCATCATTACCATTTGTGAGGGTTTCTTGGGCTCCCCTCCCTTGTGTATCAATTCAATCATGTGGGCTTCGTGGTGAGCCGGCAACAGATTCTGGTTAATATTTGGTGCATCTGGGGCTTGAACCTCGATCCGGTGAGTGTCAATGAGCTCCTGCACAGCTTTTTTTAGTTTTCAACACTTCTCTGTATCATGTCCAGGGGCCCCTAAATAGTATTCACAACTTACTGAGTGGTCCAGATTTCTAGGAAGAGGGTTTAGCATTTTGGGCTCAATTGGATTCAACATACCTAACTGCCTCAGTCTGTGAAAGAGAGTGGTATATGATTCTCCCAATGGAGTGAAAGTCTTTTGCTTCTGTAATCACGCATTTTTGAAGGTTGGGTTTGGTCAGTGACCTGCTTCGGGGGGGTTTCTGTAGGCTCTTAGGGGTGGATAGGTGTTTTGTAGAGCTGGGTGTGAGTTTTGGGGAGCCGATGCACGCCATTGCGCGTGAGCCGGAGGCTGGGTATAAGTTTTAGCATGGTGGATGGAATAATGTGGATCTGGCGGTAGGTAATAGTGTTGTGGAGGGATATATGGAGTGTATGGGTAATTTTGGTGGTGGGGTCGGGGTTGGTTGTAGTAGGGTGAAGGTCTTCTAGATCTGGACCAAGCTCCAGACTCAACAGTTGCAACTTCTTCTTTCTTCTTTTTCCCGAGCACACCCCCAGTGCCACTTTGGATGGCCTGGGTGGTTACTTTAATTGCTGAATAGCTCATGATTTTATTAGATTTCAGTACTTCCTCAACCATTCCTCCCATCTTCACAACTTCATTAAAAGATTTGCCAATTGCTGTTACTAAGTGACCAAAATAAGTCGGCTCCAAAGCCTGCAAAAAGTAATCAACCATCTCGCTTTCTTTCATCAGAGGGTCGACCCTCGCAGCCTGTTCTCTCTAGCGCAACCCATACTCCCTGAAGCTCTCCCCGGGCTTCTTCTCAAGTTTTATCAGTAACAGGCGATCTGGAATAATTTCTAGATTGTACTGAAAATGGCAGGCGAATGCTTCTGCCAAGTCATCCCAGGTATACCACCTACCATGGTCCTGACGTGTATACCACTTCAAAGCAGACCCACTCAGACTCTGGCTGAAGTACGCCATCAGTAATTCATCTTTTCCACTTGCCCCTCTCATTTTGCTGCAGAATCCCCTCAGGTGGGCGACCGGGTCACCATGCCCGTCATACAGATCGAACTTAGGAATTTTGAACCCTCTTGGTAACTGAACATTCAGGAACAGACACAAATCCTTTTAGGCCACGCTGACTTGGCCACCCAATCCTTGCATGTTCTTGAAGGATTGCTCCAGGATTTTTACTTTTCAAAACATCTCTTCCTGCTCTGGGTTCTTAAGCGGCTTTTCAGTTTCCACCGGGAGCTCAAAGTGAGGGGTGTAGGAATATGGCTCAGGAGCTTTAAAGGTAGGCTCAGGAGGGTAGTACTGGCTATCGTGAGTTTGAAATAGTGGCTCACTGGAAGATCTTGGCAGTGTGGCAGGTGGAGGCGCTACAAAGATAGGGGTGATTGGTGGAGGAGGATTTTGTTTGGGTGGTGGAGCTTGGGGAGGGTAGGAGGTGGTGCCATAGCTCTGTTGGTAAAAAGGGAAGGCTGGAGATGAATTCACAGTAGGAGGCTCCTGAGACTGAGCCAAAGGTAGGATATAGGCTGGATTGGTGGGATAAACTGGTGTCGGTTGCCCTTTAGCCCAAGCCTGATGCATTTCGGCCATTTTCTGCCTCAACTTATACATCTCTTCCCTCATTGCATTAACATCCACCACCTCTACCTCTTTTGATGGGTCCATAATACTAGTATCTGATTCCTGGCCTGTCATGTTCAGTTTGTCTTTTGATCGGGTGTTGTAGGAATGGGTTGCCAGAATGCCAATCAACTAACCACCTGCCTGGACTCAATATCAATAACAACTTGGTTAGTGGTTAGGGCATTAATAGATTTGATAACCGCACATTTGGGGAATGAATGCACCTAAGCAGTTAACGGATTCTATTATGCATTTGCTCGACTGCTTGCGTCATCTCGACTTTCCTTATTTCCGATTGCAACTTTGTTTGATTTTTGTTTCCTTTCTTCTTTTCTTTTTTCTCACTCTTGCCTTTGTTTCCTCTTTGTTCTTATTTTCTCATTCCCTCTTGTTTTGTCATTGTTTCTTTCGTTTGGTTTCTTATTTTCTTTTTGTTTTTCTTTCCTCTCTTGTTTTTCACCTCTTTCCTTTCATTCTCTTTCTTGTTTTTCCCTTTTTTTTTCCTTTCCATTTAGTTACAGTCGAATCCTATGGAGATTGCCTACGTATCATGATCCCTCATGAATCAGACCAAGTGTAGTTCATGAAAATAAACGTAAAATAGAAGCAAAATGTTTTGGGATTTTCAATTTCATTGATAGCAAATACTTCGATTACAAGGACTCAAAACTAACAGATTAACACAACTAACAGACTCTAATGAAAAGAAGAACTATATACTCCACCATCAACTATTCTATTTCCAAAGAAAATACAAACTCAATCCACTGACAAACTCTTAACGAAAAGAAAGTGCAGACTCAAACAACTGACAGACTCTTAGTAGAAAAGGAAATACAGACTCAAATGACAATCATGAATACATTAAAGCTCCTGGTGCCCGCGGGACATCGTTCGGTCTCGCTGCGGGCCTATATGCAACTTCCCTTTGAAGTCTGTACAGGTCACTCATTATCTGTTTAACAAATATCATCACCGCCACAAAAAAGGTGGTGCGAGTCATGTTCTCGCACACTTGGCATTTCCTAGTAATGTAGTGAGCAACGGTTAAGATTGTCTCTCTGATTCTGCCTTTTTCTTGAAGCAACTGCCCTATCTGTTGGGCCCTGGCCTCCAAAGTCTGCTCGGCTACCTGGTTTTGTTCCTGGAGTTGTTGCAAGTCCATTTCTAATTGTGCCAACGCCATGTAGAAGTGCTCTCTTACAACATTGAACTCTTTGGCCTGTTTGATCATTTTGTTCTCTGTGACAATGACCCTTTTCTTTAATCCCGTGAACTCATTATCGTATTCTTCTTTCAACTGCTTAACCATGCAGGCTCGTTCTTCCACATTTTTAGCCAATTGTTTTCGAACCCCGGCTAATTCTCTTTCTACTTTGTTGAGGTAAAAACTGTAGTCATTCACTTTTTGCCTTAGATTTTCTATAAGTTTTGCATCCTTGGCACTCTTAACGGGATTTTCGACCGCTATCTTCATCTTTTGAATTTGGGCTCGTAAGGCTTCATTCTTTTTGGCCAATTTCTTCTTCTCACCCTTATCGACTGCGGATTGCACACTGTTTTCAAACTGAAGGTCCCAGACTTGCCTTTCCAATTCTCCTATTTTAGCTCTGTGTTCATTTTCTTTAGCTAACCAGGCCCATTGTTCTTGCGATGATTCGGCAAAATCCTGGAGGTGAGGTCTTTTGGCCGGCCTCCCAAATTCAACTTCCCTTCTATACCAGGCGTGATATTCAGGTGACACTTCTCCTTTAGATCGATCCCGTACATAGGTATTCGCTGCCAAGTATTGACATTCGCTCCAGACCTGGCGGACCTTTGCTTCAGGAAACTGGCCATCATGACCAATCTCAACCACTTGGATACTAAGATTGTCGTCTTTTGGCACTACTTGGCATCTCCCGAGTTGCCTTAAAACCCGATACGGAGCATAAGGCTGAATGCTCTTAAGACCCATCAAGAGGAAGTGCGGCCCCGCTGCTGGCAGTGAGGGACCGAAAGTATGATGTCCAACCTGTGACTCCTTCAGGCAGGCTGACCCCCTTAATCCTCGTATAAAACTCCTCTATACAGGTTTTCTCTGTAGACCCATAACTCAATATTTGAGGACGATGGCACAGGTGTTCGGTCATCCACATTTGCAACAATAGATTGCACCCCTCAAAGAAGTCTCCTTTGGCTTTGCAGGCTGTAAGAGCACGGAAGATTTCAGCTAATATCATGGGCGCGAGAGTTCTTTTGGCTTGAGTGAGTAGAGTGTTGACGACCCCGACTATCTTTATGTCAATATTTCCATCTTTTCTCGGGAATACCAAAAGCCCCAAAAAGACCACCATAAAAGCGAAACGTCTATGTTCTTCCCATTTTTGGCGGTTTCCTTTGCTACATATCTTGTTTTCCGGGTTATTGAACCCTCATATGTGGCCATATCTGTGGTATATGAAGTGTGGAGTACAAAATCCATTCGCCAAATCTGTGTTATGGACCGTCCTGCTTATCTTCAGTGAGTCTAAGAATCTGTGCACAGCTACGGTTCTCGAGGCAACCAAGTACTTGTGTCTTAAAGGAATCTCAGCATTTCCGATGTATCCAACTATTTCTTCTAAGGTTGGGGTGAGTTCAAAGTCTGAAAAATGGAGCATGTTGTATGCCGGGTCCCAACATGTGACCAATGCTCTTATGATGTCTCCCCGAGGCACAATCTCTAACAAACCGGTAAGCCCTTTCAAATATTTTTTGACCTCGTCTTGTCCTTCTTTACCTAGATCGTTCCACCATAGACGCAACTCCAGAGGGATTTTATTCATGATTGAGAAAGGTTCATTTTGAATTGTGCTCATCCTGCACATTTATTAAGGTGATTTAATCACTTATTTTGACCTAAACGGGAATAATGACACTATTTTTGTTCAAATTTCTAATTTAAAACAGACAACCGATTTTGCAAATACGGTCTTTTAGCACTTCGAGAAGAAGATTTTAAGGCAGTGCCCGCTAACCGTTGAAGATGACCCAAGGTGGCTGTTCTCGCCAAAACAGCCTTCCGCCGTCTTTTTGGGGACATTCGACTTATTTTAGACAAGAATGGCCTCACCTGACTTATTCAAGACAAAATTAAAATTTTTGTTGTTTTGGGCTATTTTTGCAAAAAAGGAAGTTGGACTCGATGGGGGTTGCCTACGTATCCCATACCCTGTGAGAATCAAACTGGCGTAGTTCGGGCAAATAAAACTAACTATTTTTGACAACAAGACTCTTTTCCGTTGGCAAATATACTATTTCTGAAAACAAGACACTTTTTATATTTTCTTTTTTAGTGACACCTAAAACAAACTATTTTGAAAATAAACTCTTTTTGTTTTTCTTTTCCATTGGCAAATAAAACAAACTATTTTAAAAATAAAAACACTTTTCTTTTTTTTCTTTCATTTTTCTCAAAAATCCGACAGAGTTTCGGCACTATTTAGACATTGGTTTTTCTAAAATAGGTAATTAACTCTCTACACTGCTATTTCTCTTTTTTTTTCTCCAACTTTTCTAGATATTCAAAGCCGGTCAGCATGCGAGTCCGAGACAAATAAATGTACACGCAACACATAAGATGCATCAGGATGGTCTTTTTCATTTCAGGTTACCTGTCCTAGACGGACCCAACCCCTGTGTTGAGTTCCCTAAATCATATGCACGTGATGCAAATAAGCGTGCCTACTGGGGATCCAGCATGAAATCAGGTTATTCTAGGTTCAAAACCTGGGTATATGTTCTAAACTGTGTACCCAAGTGGACAACTTGAGTCGAGGAGGGGGCTACGTACCGGGAATCAAAAGGCCATCCGGCTTAGTAACTTGTCCGGCCTCTTTCTTGCTTTAACGTATGACACTAACAGAATAGGGAGTCTCAACCTGTAAGCACATCCCCGGAGATGAGAAGAGAAGGGGTTCGTCACAATTCAGATAATATTAAAGCGGTAAAGCATTTAGCACATTTAGCATGAAACATGTAGGAAAATCAGATAAAGCCAAATATAACAATTATTCTAAGCTCGAATTCTTAAACCCTGAACCAAAGTTCTGGGTTTGTTTCCCCAGCAGATTAGCCAGAGCTGTCACACCTCCTTTTTCCTACTCCCGAGAGGGTGTAAAGGAGTTTTTCCAATTAAAGGACAATTGAAACGGGATTTATTATTAAAATTCAGAGTCGCCACTTGGGAGATTAATGGTGTCCCAAGTCACCGGTTGAATCCTGAATCGAGAAAAATATTGACTCTGTTTAACAGTCCGCGAACCAAAAACCGAGTAAGGAATTCTGTTAACCCGAGAGAAGGTGTCAGGCATTCCCGGGTTCCGCGATTCTAGCACGGTCGCTCAACTGTTATATTTGGCTTAGTTATCTGATTTTTAAACACGTTTCAACTTATATGCTTTTTAACTTTAAACCGCTTTTATTGTTATTATTTTTTAAAAGAGAATTGCAACGTCGTTAAAACACGTCTCGAACCACGTCACATAAATGCACCCGCGATTTTTGACACATTTCAACTTCGTTGGGATTTGGATTTGGGTCACATAAATGTGCACCCCAGTCTAAGAAGGTAATATTATTAAATGTCGGGCCTAAAGCAACTAGCGTATTATTAACTTTGCGGGAGGCCATGAAATTCGCTAAATGGCACGTCCCGAGGTCTAAATATTTAATGTGAACATTTAAAGGGGGCCACGCGATTTGTGATTTTATTTAGCGCGGCGCACCCCCTTTTATTTTAAGTCTATCCTAAAGAGGCTACGGTTTTTTATTAAAGGATTGTCTCTACAAGGGCTAATTACTCAATATTAATTAATATCAACCAAGACTGAACCTTATTGTCTCTTTTACAAAAAAAAACTTGCTCAATCCCAAATAGGTGAGGTTG
This sequence comes from Nicotiana glauca, assembly GCA_026770625.1. Lineage (NCBI taxonomy): Eukaryota > Viridiplantae > Streptophyta > Magnoliopsida > Solanales > Solanaceae > Nicotiana > Nicotiana glauca. Next base: position 28,097 of record MU751609.1, read on the forward strand.
GCCTAGTCCAAAATGGGCGAAGACTTGGCCCAGTCCAAATGGGCGAGATTGCATTACCAGTCCACTCATGGAATTATTTAAAAATTTGGGCCTAGAGAGAATACCAGTCCAGCCACAGGTCTGAACTAAATACAGAGTCAGATCCTTGAAGGCCTTAGCCTTACAGTGGTAACTAATTAAGAACATTTAACAACTTTTGGGGCCTGATAACAGGCCCGTTTTTATCATTTGGGCAGCCCACCTTATTATAGGGTCAACTGAATTGCCTTAGAGGGAATTGAAGCAATTGAATCCAACTACAAACAAATAACAATTGGCAAAATCAGATCGCTCATGATCTGTGATTTAGTGACGTTAAAACCATTTAAGAAATAACAAAAATCTTTTTGGCAGACAATGGACAAAATAAGACTGCTCGTGATTTAATTTTAGCTTACGTGAAACATGATAAACCAATTGGAACTATCAAATTTGACATTAAGTGTAAGGCCCCGTGAAATCCCTACTCAAAAACCCAGATCCCGTGGTGCCAAGTTAGGATCGTGTGTTAGAAATTAGTAAACGTGCGGACCTTTTTGGATTGAATGATGTATTAAAAAGTCAAGAATAAGTTTCCAGAATAAACGCAAAAATGCGGTCCAGAATGCGGTCGCATAATTAAAATGCGGACCGCATAGCTGCCGCAGAGTGAGGCAGAATGTTGGATAAAATTGAAGTCAGTAATGCGGTCGAAATGCGATCGCATAATCGAAATGCGGACCGCATAGTCATCGCATATTTTCCTTTGACTTGTGCGAGGGTCAGTTCTGCGGTGTAATTTGCGACCGCAGAACATGAATGCAGACCGCATTCTTACCGCAGACCGAGTCAGAATGTTTAGTTTTTGGGGAGCATTCTGCGGTCCATTATGCGGACCGCATGTTTACTCTGCGATCGCAAATGCGACCGTATACTTGACTCGGGGATTCAATTTTCTAATTTTATAACCCGACCCCATGTCGATATATTACACCCTACCCTTTATTTTAGGCTTATTTTTCTGATACATTTAGAGAGAGAGAGAAGGGGTCCTAGAGGGAGAGGGAGTTCTTCATCAATGTTTCTCCATAAGATCTTGCCTAAACCTTGAAGATTTGTCAAGAAAGTCACCTTGGTCATCTTTCTAAAAGGTAAGGGTCTATAATCCAAGCTCTTAATTTCTAGATATAACTAGGATAGACCANAGATTTGTCATGTTCCTAAGATATTGACGTTTCTAAGAATCTCGGGGTATAGTAGGATTTAAGAAAAGCTCAATCGAGGTATGTAGGCTAAACTTTCTCTTTCGGAAGTAAATTCCATATGTGTTTGTAAGTTTAAGTGTGGTTTACCTACCAAAAATTTTATATTCCTGAGTCGCCTCTCAAAAGAAGTTAGCATGCTAATTGGGTGAGAAGAATTGCTCTGTTTACTGCTCCTAGTTGCTATTGTGTGTATTAAATGACTTGGTTGATTTTGTCTACTTGTTGATGAGATGTAATGACATATGGAAATGAATCGAATAAGGAAGAGTGAAATAAATATAAAATAGTCTCAAATCTTATGAGCAAACTTCCAAAAGTAGAATGGCCTAACGGTCTTGCACCCAAACTACGCCCATAAGTGGCTGTTTTATATAATGCTTTGCCTTATAGATACGATCCACTCAACGTGTGATAAAAATTGTTGGTTGGTATATTCCTTTATGCTTGATAATTCTATCTCTGTTGGATTTGAAAATACAAAATTTCCGGAATATTTGGTATATTGATATTGTTTGGTGATCTTTGGAAATAAAGGGATGAAAATGTAAAAAATCTAATACGGCCATCGTGCCTGGAATAAAGAATCTTGTGAATGGCCAAATGAGCCAAGGAAATACTGTTGTTGTTGGTGACTGGAAATACTAATGGGAATCTATAAATTGTGAAAGA
>MU751614.1:22100-41997 GCA_026770625.1 Nicotiana glauca
AGAAATCAGATAAAAACAAATACAACAGTTGAGCGACCGTGCTAGAACCACGGAATTCGGGAGTGCCTAACACCTTCTCCCGGATTAACAAAATTCCTTATCTGGATTTCTAGTTCGCGGACTGTTAACAGAGTCAAATTTTTCTCGGTTCGGGATTCAACCGGTGACTTGGGACACCATTAATCTCCCAAGTGGCGACTCTGAAATTTAAATAAATAAATCCCGTTCTGACTATCCTTAAATTGGAAAAAAACTCCTTCCTTTTATTACGTTCCTTTCCGGGGTGTAGTAAATAGCGGATAAAAAAGGAGGTGTGACAGCTCTGGCGACTCCGCTGGGGACAAGAAACCCAGAATTTCGGTTCAGGGTTTAAGAATTCGAGCTTAGTTAAATTGTTGTACTTGTTTATATCTGATTTCCCTATACGTTCATGATTAATGTGCTAAATGTTTACCGCTTTGATATTATTTGAACTGTATATAATTGTGCCGAAAACCCTTCTCTTTTTACCTCCGTGGATGTGCTTACTGGTTGAGACTCCCCATTCTGTTAGTGTCATACCCAAAATAAGAAAAGAGGCCGGACAAGTTACTAAGCCGGACGATCCCGCGGGTCCTCGGTACGTAGCCCCCTCCTCGACTCGAGTCGTCCGCTCGGGTACACAATCTAGAACAAAATAACCTGGTTTTGAACCTAGAAATAGGGACGTTTATTTGCATCATATATGACTTAGGGGACTCAACACAGGGGTTGGGTCCGTCTAGGACAGGTAACCCAAATATGAAAAGATCATCATGATTATATATTGCATTTATTTGTCTCAGGCCATCATGCTGACCGGTTAGGAAGAAAGAATGGAGAGAAAAGAATTTTTTTTGTAAAAATTGAGAGAAAAGAAAAGAGAAAATAGCAATTATTGATTTTAGAGAAAAAACCGATACTCAAATACTGTCGAAACTCTGTCGAAATTTTGTGAAGGAATTTTTTTTAAAAAAATAAAAATAGAAAAATTGTTGATTTTTAGTAATTTGTTTTTGGGCTATGGAAATAAATAAATAAAAATTTTGTTATTTTTTTTTTAAAAAAATATAATAATTAGAGTTGTCAATGGAAATAGAAAATTTTGTTTTCAAAAAATAGTTTGGATATTCAATTTTTTGCCAAAAATTAAAAAAAGTGGTTTGACTAAAAATAATTAGCCCGAACTATGCTGGTTTGATTCTCACCACTTGTGAGATACGTAAGCAACCCTTGACGGGTCCAACCACACCTTTTTTGCAAAAATAACTAAAAAATGTCAAAATTTTGATTTTGTTATAAATAAGTCGAGTGATGCTATTCTTGTTTAAAATAAGCTGAATATCCCTTAAAAGGACGCCGAAAGACTGTTTATACAAAAATGACCACTTTTTGGGTCGTTTCCCCAAATTAGCAAGCACAGCTTTAAATTCTTCAATTGAAGTGTTGAAGGGCCGTATTTTCAAAATTAGGCCTTATTTTTAAAAAATAAAATTGTGAAAAAATATATTGTCTTTTCTTTTTAGGGTCATAATAAGTGATTAAATCATCTTAATAAATGTGCAGGATGAGCACGATTCAAAATGAACCTTTTTCAATCATGAATAAAATCCCTTTGGAGTTACGTCTATGGTGGAATGATGGACAAAACGAAGTCAAGAAATATTTGAAAGGTCTTACTGGGTTACTTGATATTGTACATCGAGGAGATATCATCAGAGCCTTGGTTACTTGTTGGGATCCGGCACATAACGTGTTTCATTTTTCGGACTTCGAGCTCACACCGACATTAGAGAAAGTTGCCAGTTACATTGGGAAAGATGAGGTTCCCCTGAAGGACAAATACCTGGTTGCTCCAAGAGCTGTTACTGTTCACAGATTTCTAGATTCCCTGAAAATAGCCCGGAGTGTTCATAATGAAGATTTGGCGAATGGTTTTTGTACTATGAATTTCATATATCATAGATATGGTCATATCGGAGGCTTTAACAACCCGGGAAACAAGATCTGTAGCAAAGCAAATCGTGCAAAATGGGAGGAGCATAGACGTTTCGCTTTCATGGTAGCCTTTTTGGGTTTGATAGTGTTTCCAAGGAAAGATGGGAACATTGATATAAGAATATCCGGAATTGTCAGTACTCTCCTCACTCAAGATAATAGTACTTTGTCACCTATGGTATTAGCTGATGTCTTTCGTGCCCTTACAGCTTGTAAGGCCGGAGTAGATTTCTTCGAGGTATGCAATTTGTTATTACAAATGTGGATGATCGAGCACTTGTGCCATCGTTCTCAATTTTTGAGCTACGGGTCTTCAGAGAAAACATGCATAGAAGAATTCTACACAAGGATAAAAAGGGTCAAATTGCCGGAGGGATTTAAGGGTTGGACAACATACTTCCGATCCCTTACTGCCAGTCAAATAGAATGGACACTCGGGTGGCTACTTGTTAATGAAATTATACACATGCCGGCAGAGGGGTCGCATTTTCTCTTAATGGGGCTTAAAAGTATTCAACCCTATGCTCCATATCGAGTCTTACGGCAGCTCGGAAGATATCAGATAGTGCCAAAAGATGGGGACCTCAGCACTCAAGTAATTGAGATTAATCCTGATGGGCAATTTCCTGAAGCAAAAGTCCGTCAAATTTGGAATGAATGCCAATGCTTGAAATCAGATACCTGTGTGAGGGATCGGGCTAAAGGGGAAGTGTCATCTGGCTATTCCGTTTGGTATAGGAGAGATTGTGAGCATGAAAGGCCAGCTAAAAGACCTCACATCCAAGAATTTGCTGAGTTGTCAAGAGAGCAGTGGGATTGGTTGGCTAAAGAAAACGAGTACCGAGCAAAGATCAGCATGCTAGAAAAACAAGTCCAAGACCCAGGCTAAACTATAGTCTATGAATTACAAAATCCTATCTAGACCTTCAAACTTGATCTTGTGTTTCTTGCTGCCTTGTTGTCTTGTATTCTCTTATAGCAATTCCTTTGTTGCTGCCTTGCTCCGATTTCTTGACTTGAATTGTATTCCTCCGCTCTCCAGGTGGGTTCCTGACTTCTTGATCTTGAAAGGTACGTCTTTTGTTACTTGATATTGTTTTCCTTTGCATATTGAACCATTTTACCTTGAAACTTGGATTATCCTCCTTCGAAACTTGGATTATCTTCCTTCGAAACTGCTTTCCCTTAATACTTGTGTTGTCTTCCCTGTTCTGTTTGGTGCCTGCCTTTCCTTACGGTGGGTTTCTCCGAAACAAACAAAATTTCTGCTCCTGTTTCAATCTTGGCAATTTAAAATGTGGTTGTGATACTCTTGTTGGGGATGGTTTTTCCCTTTCTCCTTTCCATACTCTGTTTTGTTTGACTGTTTTAAACCTGGTCAAGAATTTCCGACCTTCCGACTACTTCCTTATAAATTTTCCAATTGTCGCTTCCTCTTTTGTTATCTTAGGAGAAAGATTCATCAGACTAAGATTTCCTATCTAAGGAGAAAATTCATCTAACTGGGTCCTCTTTTGTTATCTTAGGAGAAAGATTCATCAGACTAAGATTTTGATCCTAGGAGAAAATTCATCTTACTAGGTTTTGATCCTAAGAGAAAATTCATCTGACTAGGTCCTCTTTTGTTATCTTAGGAGAAAGATTCATCAGACTAGGTCCATTTTTGTTAACTTTCCAACAGTTACTTCCTACTTCTTGTTATCTTGTCAGAAATTTTCTAACTGTTGCTTCTTACTTCTTGTTATTTTGTCCGAAACTTTCCAACTGTTGCCTTCCCCTTTTTGTTTAACTTACCTGAAACTTTCCAATTGTTGCTTCCCTTTTTTGTTTAACTTATTTGAAACTTTCCAATTGTTGCATCCCACTTCTTGTTATCTTAGGAGAAAAATTCATCGGACTAAGATTTTGATCCTAGGAGATAATTCATCAAACTAGGTCCTCTTTTGTTATCTTAGGAGAAAGATTCATCAGACTAAGTCCATTTTTGTTATCTTATCTGAAACTTTCCAATTTTTGCTTCCCACTTCTTGTTATCTTATCTGAAATTTTCCAATTGTTGCCTTCCCCTTTTGTTGTCTTATCTGAAACTTTCCAACTGTTGCCTTCCCCTTTTTGTTATTTTATATGAAACTTTACAACTATTGCTTCCCACTTCTTGTTATCTTATCCAAAACTTTCCAACTGTTGCCTTCCCTTTTTGTTATCTTATTTGAGACTTCCCAATTGTTGCTTTCCACTTCTTGTTATCTTAGGAGAAAGATTCATTGGACTAAGATTTCTATCATAGGAGAAAAATTCATCGGACTAAGATTTTCTATCTTAGGAGAAAACTTCATCGGACTAAGATTTTGACTCTAGGAGATAATTCATCAGACTAGGTCCATTTTTGTTATCTTAGGAGAAAGATTAATCATACTAAGATTTTATGCACGATAGCAAGACAAATAAAGGTAAAGATTTGAGAAACTTCCCTTTGTCGGCTCTTCTGTTTTTTCTTTCAACCAGTTTCCTTGCACTGCTTTGTTCCTGTTACATACAAAGAAAAATTTGTTAGTTTTGAAAATGGTGGTCGGTTGTGACATTCTCGCTGGGGATGATTTCCTCCTTTAAATGCTCTGCTTCGCCCGACTGCCTTGAATTTTGAGGGCGATTTATACTTCACTTCTCATGATAACTAACTTCTATTCAAAGATCTTGCCTATTTATTGATCAACATTTTTGTTCTGTCATCCGTATCACTGAAATACCTTTCTCCGTTCAGACCCAATATCTTCTATTTGTTGTATTACTCATGAACCGGCATCTGTCTATCCTTTTTGTTTCGCATGAATTCCCAAATCACGTCCACTGCTCCCCACTCTGTGTATATGTTGCTCTCTCTTGACTTGTCCACTGGCCTTGGCCTTGAGGTCTATAACCTTCAATTTTTTCTTGGAATGTCTTGCTTGTCATTAGTCCAACATTTTGTGCCTATCTCATCACAGAATATACCTTTGATCCATTCACCCAACATCCTCCATCTGTCTCATTCTCCATGAACTGGTATGGATCAAACCTTTGTATTTTGCAGGGATCCCAAAGCATGTTGATTATTACCAGCTCAGTGCCCTAGTTGTTCTTTCCCGCCTTATGTCATTTTGATGTACTAGCACAGATCTTGTCTTGTGCAATTGGAAAGCTGATGGCAAATTTTGAAGTCATTTCTCACTTGTTTTGACCCGACAGACTTAGGAAGAAGAAGTGAACAAGGAAAAAGAGTAGAATAAAGAACAAAGGAAAAAGATGATTCCTAACCAGAAAGCTGCGAAATAGAAACCTATTAGATGTGGATACCAACCCTAATGACCGTGACATGCACTTGCGGCCTATTCTGTTAAGCGAGTCTGATGTTCAGCTTTTGTTGTGCCTTTTAGCCATGAAACTGGGCTTCAATGCTCCGCTTATCCAATTGGATTCGCAATCCTTATTCGACTTGTGGTGCCCGGAAGGTTTTCACCATCAAGCCTCTCTCATTTTGGTCTTTCTCTCAACTCACTGTCACCTTATGGTGCACGTGAAGGTTTTCACCAATAAGACTCTCATTTTTTTTATTTCTATCAGCTTTCCTCACCTTGCGGTACCTGTGAGGGATTTCCTCAATAAGACTCTTTCATGTACATTGTTTGGACTGGAGTGTTGCTCCTGATACGATTCACCTCTGCTCGTTTGACTTGGCATTTCTCGAAAACGGATCGGAAGGTCTTTCTTTGGACTGTAATGTGAGCTTTCGGATAGGGTTAGAAATAAAGGGTATCAAAGGCTCAAAACAAATTCAACATGGGTTCAAAATTACAACCTTCAGAACCAACTTTCTCATTACAAACATAACTTCTGCCCCAGTTTCTTGCTTGGGGCCCTCTGATTTTTATTTCCCTATGACCGAGCCGTGAAGTTGCCTACGTATCCTTAAAAGGAATCAGGTCAAACGTAGTTCACCCTGAACTCCTTGTTGTTATAATTTTTCTTTTCACTTATTATTATTTTCCCTTTTTGTGTTTGTTTTTCTTTTCCTTTTTCTTGTTTCTTTCTTTTTGTTATTTTGTTGTTCTCTTTTTTCTTTTCTCTTTTACTTAGCTTTCACGCTTGTGTTTCTAATATTAGCTACTGATTCCGAAAGAGGGATATGAAAGAAAATAAATAAGGCTCCAAAGGGGTAATGAAGGATAGAGTGTTTAGATAGCAGAACAAAATGCCTTTGTCATTCCAATCTTCAAAACATGCTAAGCGCAAACAACGCGATTAAACAAACATTTGTGACATCTTCTGATTGTGCTAGAGTTGATAGCTATATCCACACATTTGATTTCTTCATCTGTTAAATGCAAAGCGCCATTGGGCAACACTCTCACTCTCATTATCACGAACAACCCTTGCCAATTTGGGAAAATTTGTCTTTAATTTCAAACTAATGCGGCATGATGCACTCCAATAGAGTTTATTTGTGTTTTATCTACCCCAGTTTCACATGGTTCGGGCTTCAAATAATCTTAATCTGTTCTTGTTTCCCTTAAGTTCCCCTATTATCTTCCCAATTGTTTCATGATTGAACCTTTAAGATTAGGCCTAGAATTACGCATGTATGTCATGTCACTAGAGTCGAGAGGAAAAGAACTATAAAGAGGAAAGACTTAAACCCAAGAAAATGACTAGAAATAACGGAAGACAGAGAATTGCATTAGACAGTGAAACGGTTCGAACAACAAGACAAACACAATAAACTAGGGTACGACCCTTGGAACAAACCTAGACAACACTAAACGAGATACTACGATCAAAAGAACTAGATAAAATAAAAGGATAAAAGGGTTTGAGTTACAAGACAGTATCCAGTTTACAACCCTGAAATAACCTGGACAACAGAAATGACAACAAAATAAACAACCAAGACTCCTCCCTGGCTTGCCAAGAGATGGAGCATCTTTCCGATTACCAAGCACGGAATCTTAGACATTGACTTATACATCAACAATATTAGGACCTTCACAAGTCTTCATCCCATTGTTCTCAACAAACTCTTTTTCCAAATAAATCATACTCAACGTGTGTGACTCATTTTGCACAAGCAATGGACTTTAGTTGATGTCTGTCGTGTCTGGATTTGGCGCGACAATGTCGTTTGCATTAATAAGATTCTGAATAGCATTCTTCAGATTCCAACACTTCTCTATGTCATGTCCCGGGGCATTCGAGCAATATGCGCATCTTTGGGAAAAGTCAAACTTCTTTGGAAGAGGGTTTTGTATTTTTATCTGGATAGGCTTCAACATGCCCGAACTCCTTAGCCTCTGGAACAGATTGGCGTATGACCCTTCCAATGGAGTGTAGGCTTTCTTCTTCCGCAACCTCTCATCCCTATATGCTTGATTGGGCCGAAAACCTGATCCAGAGGGTTTCTGGCAGGCTCGTGGGGGTAGATAAGCATTTTGTGGAACTGGGTATCGAAAAAGTGGTGTATGACTCTGGGAATTTTGTGGAGAGAAGTAGCATTGGGAAGGGTCACCTAGTGCACAAGGATATCCACGGGGACTGTGTCGAGGCTGGGAGTGCTGATCAGGAAAACTCATCGGATCATCTTTTCGGCTTCCCCCTCCCCTACCCAAGCTTGTGGGGATATTCTGAATGTCTTTCGACCAACTCCTGATCTTGCCTAACTTGATTCCCTCTTCTACTAGCTCTCCCATTCTTAACACCTCATCGAAAGGTCTACCCATAGCCGAGATCAAATGATTGAAGTAGGTGGGCCCTTGGGCTTGTAGGAAAAGCTCAACCACTTCTTCTTTTCCACTCATGGTACTGACTCGAGTGGCTTGCTCCCTTCATCTGAGCCAAAACTCCCTAAAGCTTTCCTCTGGCTTCTTTTCTATCTTATATAGGGAGGAGCGGTCTGGGGTAACAGTTGATTTGCATTGAAAGTGTCGGACAAAGTCTTGAGCCATGTCACCTAATGTAGGTCACTTATCAACATCTTGACGATTATGCCAGTCCAAAGCTGCCCCAGTTAGGCTCTTACTGAAATATGTCATCATCAAGTCATCTTTCTCTCCCACACTTCTCATTTCATTGCAATAAACCTTCATGTTGGATACCGGATCCCCAAACCCACCATACAAGCTGAATTGTGGTACTTTAAACCCCACAGGCAGGCGATCGTTAGGAGACACGGACGGTTCTTTGCAATCCATGCTACCCTGATTCCTCATTTCTTGCTTGTTCCTTAAGGACTGTTCTACGCCTTTTAGCATCTTAGGTACCCCATCTAGCCTTTCTATTCATGTGAACCTTTCATTTTCAACATGGAGCTCATCTTGTGGGCCCTGCTTGTGCGAGTTAGGAACCTTATGAGCGACCTCGGAGGGGTAATACTGGGCATCATGAGCTTTGGATGGATGCTTTTTGTCGGGGATAGTGGATGTGATCGGAGGGCATTTTTGGGAAAAGATAGTTGGATGACGAGTGAGTAAGCCACTAGGGTGGTTGGGAAAACTGTGGTAAGCAGGTAAATATGGATAACGTGGAGGATCGCCTGGCGTTGTGTCCGAAGTTTGTGTAAGGACAACGTCTAAGAAGCTGGGTGGTGGCGGGGGTGGTGCTTTCCCGATCATCTATGTCCGATACATGTCCGCCACGTGTTGTCTCAACATTTTTACCTCCTCTACCAACCCGTTGCCATGTTCGACCAACTGCTTTATGGCACCAGTATCAAACAACTCAGTTCTGTTGTTCTCTGCCATTGCTTTTTTCCTTTGTGTTGTAGAGAAGAGTTACCACAAACCGACCACCTCAACTTTCTTCACAATTCGAAACAAGACATGTTAGAATGGACTCATTCATTCTTTATTATTATCAACATTTTTTCATTTTTCATTTTTTTTAGTTGTGGTTGAATCTTATGTGGATTGCCAACGTATCATGACCCCGCATGAATCAGACCGTGCGTAGTTCTTGTATAAGTGCCAAATGACTAATTAAAAAAATTGGATTTTTTTTCAAGTTTTCCATAAAAGAAAAATATGTTTATTACGATACATTTTATTATAATATTAACAGACTCCAAAAGACTCTAACATCAAAACGGCAATACAACCTAAAAATAGACTAAGAGAAAATCATCACTGTTTTCTAAAAAATTTCATAAAATATCCGGTCTTGTCAATACGGTCTTTCAGCACTTCGAAGAAGATTTAAAGGCTGTGTTTGCTAACCGGCCAAAATTTTTTAGAAATGACCAAAGACGGTTGTTCTCGCAAAATCGGTCTTCCGGTGTCCTTTTGGGGACATTCGGCTATTTTGGACAAGAATGACATCACCTTACTTATGGCAAAAACTGTGATTTATTTACCCCTAATTTTTCTTTTTCTTTTCAAAATAGTTGAATCCGATATGGATTGCCTACGTATCCCACATCCGGTGAGAATCAAACTTACGTAGTTCTGCCGAATAAAACAAACTATTCTTGAAAACAAGACACAACTTTTTTTCTTTTTTCGTCGGCAAATAAAACAAACTATTTTTTTTTGAACACAACTCCTTTTTCCTTTTTCATTGGCAACTAAAACAAGCTATTTTGAAAACAAGACTTTTCTTCTTTTTTTTTATTTTTCTAAAAAATTCGGCGGAGTTTCGACACTATTTGGACATTGTTTTTTTTTTCAAAACAGGCGATTAGATTTCTTCACTCTCACACTGCTATTTCTTTCCTTTTAAAAATAAACTGGTCAGCATGCAGATCCAAAACAAATAAATGCACAAGTATGATGCATCAGGATGGTCCAATATTCCGGGTACACCTGTCCTAGACGGACCCAACCCCTGTGTTGAGTCCCCTAAGTCAAAATGCACATGATGTAGATAAGCATTCCTACTAGGGATCCCGCATGAAGCTGAGTTATTCTAGGTTCAAAACCTGGGTATATGTTCTAGACTGTGTACCCAAACAGACAACTTGAGTCGAGGAGGGGGCTACGTACCGGGAACCAAAAGGTCATCCGACTTAGTAACGTGTCCGGCCTCTTTCTTATTTTAAGGTATGACACTAACAGAATAAGGAGTCTCGACCAGGAGCACATCCCCGGAGATGATAAGAGAGGGATTTCACAACAATTTTATATATACAATTCAAATAATATCAAAGCGGTAAAAAGCAACATTTTCACATTAGTACTAAACATATAATAAAATCAAATAATATACAAGCCAAATACAATAAATATTCCAAGCTCAAATTCTTGAACCCTGAACCGAAGTTCTGAGGTTCTCAATACCCAGCAGATTCGCCAGAGCTGTCATACCTCTTTTTTTCACTACACCCCTGGAAGGGATATATAAAGGGAGTTTTTCCAATTAAAGGACAATCGAAATGGGATTTATTTGTTTACTAAACATTCAGAGTCGACACTTGGGAGATTTATGGTATCCCAATTCACCGGTTCAAATCCTGAATCAAGGAAAAAGTTGATTCTGTATTACAGTCCACGAACCAAAAATCCGAGTAAGGAATTCTGTTAACCCGGGAGAAGGTGTTAGGCATTCCCAGGTTCCGTGGTTCTAGCACGGTCGCTCAACTGTTATATTCGGCTTAATTATCTGATTTTAATACATTATGAACCTATGTGCAAATTTCAATTCTTAGCCGCTTTTATTTACTTTTAAAGAAAGGTGAACGTCGTTTAAAATATGTCTTTGAATAGCGTCACATGAAATGCACCCGCGATCCTAAACACATTTTATTCAACGTTTTGGGATTTGATTTGGGTTACACGAAATGCACACCCGAGCTTAAGAAGGTAAAATAATTAAATAACGCGCCTAAAAGCAAGTAACGCGTTGTTAACTTTGTAAAGGCCATGAAATTAGCTAAATGGAACACCTCGAATTCTAAACATTTTAAAGACATGATTAAAAAGGGCCACGTAATTTTTTAGTTTTGTTTGGCGCGGCGCACCTCATTTTATTTTAAAAGGCGGTCCTAAAGATGAAATACTATTTAACTATTAACTAACACGGGGTATTCTAGGAAATTTGGACCCCGAGCTCAAGTCCAAACTCAAACAAGGACGATCTCCATTATTGAAGAAATCCTTAACTCGAGCTTGCTACTTAACTCGAAAAGCCCAAACCCTACTATTTAATTAACAACCCATTTTGACTTGTACAGTAAGTTAATACTATCGGAAACAAACAAAACCATAATTTAAACTCTACAACAATAATTAAACCTAATGCAAACTCGGTCAGCTATACTAATTAAATTATCAATATCACCTCTTGTCATGAACTTTGTTGTGTAGCATTTAAAGTTTATGACAACGCAACTTAGCCATACAACTAACAGATTTAGAAACATAATCTCGTGTACTTAAACCCATAGTTGAAGTTATTATAATCAGGTCCAATTGTATTTTATTAACAAAAATAGCTCATTCTCACTTTAAACAGGCTTCAAAATTGCTATCTCAAACAAAAGGAAACACACTCAACAATCGAACTAAATGATAGCGGAATTTAACCAACCACAAATCATTAGTAATTAATCATGGATCATGAGTAAACATACTGGAACTATGGACAACAGTCTTTTAAATAACTTCACAGGAATAGTCATGCAAATTTCAAATTCATTCAAACCTTGGCTTAATCCATGTATATGATAAATGGAGACTTGTAAAAGGGTCTAATGGACAGACATGATCTCAAACCTTAGGCTTATGGGCAAACATGCTTATAAACAACCTCAATATACATATAAGCCAACACCTAACATTTCAATAGATTCAGATAAACATTAGAAATAAAACCTTACTGATTTTTTGACAGAAACTAGGGCAAAAATCTATGACACAGAACATGAATCAAAATAAACTGAGTAGTTGAGACCTACAGTTCATTTGCCATACCAAAAATCCACAAACCTGCTCATACACCTTCTAAACATATTACTTGATGTTGAAACCAAACAATTAACTAAAACACAAACCCAATTTTATAATAACAGTACCAGCTTGCTTGACATCTACCATTACCAATCTATTACATGATATTTAAACAATAAAAACACGGAGAAACTATGGCAAATATAGCCTATATTTCACCAGATTCCACTTGATTCACATAACCAACATTCAATCAGTATTTCTGGACTAAGGAATACCTGGAAACGAAAGTAAAAGGGGGAAAGATCAGTAGTAAACAACTTCAACAGTAACCAGCAGCAGAAATAGTTCCCAGAATCAGCTTTAACCAAAAATCATATGCAGCAATCAGAAACAAACAACCAAAACTCCAAGCTCAGCCTTTAAAACCTCCAAACTCAAACCCTTTCAGCTCCACTTAAGTCAAAAATCACTCAAGGAATTGAAACTTATGAAATCACATAAATTATTAATGAAACAGTGATTCTCATTAAAATATTCTTAGCCTTTGGTATTTTTGAAGTTTTTCTCTCTTAATTCTCTTGAGCTCTCTTTCTATCTCTATTCTTCTTAATCTCTCAAAATTCGAGTGTTTTTCATCTCTGAAAGTCCTCCTATTTAAAGATCAAGTTTTCTTTCCTTTTCAAACACTTTTCATTACAGCTTGAATATTCCCTTCCCACATGTATCCCATTAACCTTTTAGTCATTCCCCCATGCATCTTTTCTGATTTCCCCACTTAAAGATGTCAGTCACTCTTCCCTTTTCAATTTTTAATCAAAAACCCATGTTATTCTCTATATTACTGGCTCCTTCATTAATTTAATCCAACTGTTACGGGCAGCAAAATATATAAATCAAGGCATGCCCTGACAGCCTGTGTTGTCATGCCACTCAGTTATAATTTTCATGTTAAGTTCCCCTTAAATCCTGAATACTAAAAATGTGCCATTCAATTCTTTAAATCAGAAATCAAATGGTGACCAAAACACAGGGTATCAATTTCTGATCCTAGCAGTTTTACTACTACACTGTCAAAAGTATTTTTCATACAAATAATTCGGAACTGAAATTGACGTGAAGCAATCAAGGACTGACTCTTTTAAAATTCAAACTTTGAAACAATCAATCACCAAACGACTATATTAGCTAACAGAATTAGGAGTTCAAACAAAATCGCAAACAAATTTAGCGTAACAGATTTGATTGAACCAGAAATTAAACGAGCTAAGAAAAAAATGTTGAGAAACACAGCTTCACAAAACAACAAAATCAAGAACAATGAAAGAAAAGAAAAGAGAAAAAAATGAAACGGGATTACCAAAACTGGCCAGACTTCAAAATTCTTTCTTTGAATTCTTGATTTCAACCAAACGAGGTCTCAATCACGTGTTCTCAGCTGAAAACATATGATCGAGGTCTCGTTTGGTCTTAATCATCCGCGTATCTACGAACTCTGAAACTTAACCTTCTCAGGTCCATTTTATTTTGTGACGACCCGACCCGTCGTCTCATGTGTTTCCATCCCATTTTCCCTGTTTATTGCTCCTTCATGATTTATTATATGTGTTGGGCGAGTTTGAGTTAACTCGGATTGGATTTTGTAGGAAATGGGGAAATTAGTCTCTTTAAGGAAAGGTTGGTTTGGAAAAGTCAACCGGAAGTTGACTTATGAGTTAGAGGGCTCGGATGTGAATTCCTATAGTTCGGTTAGCTCTGGGAGGTGATTTGTGACTTGGGAGTGCGATCGTAATTGAATTTGAAGGTTCGGTGTAGAACTAGGCTTGAACTGGCGAAGTTGGAATTTTGGCGAATTCCGGTTGATAGGTGAGATTTTGATCCGAGGGTCGGAATGGAATTCCGAGAGTTGTTGTAGTTTCTTTAGGTGATTTTTGGACATGTGTGCAAATTTTCAGGTCATTCAGACATCGTTTGGTCGGGTTTTTGATCGAAAGTGCATTTCGGAACTTCTTGAAGAACTTAGGCTTTGATTTTGTGAAATTTGATGATTTTGATGTTAACGATAGTGATTGATGACTCGACCAAGTTTGAATAAGGTAATAGATCATGTATGTGCTTTTGGTTGAGGTCCTGGAGGCCTCGGGGTGAATTCGGGTGGTTAAACGGAGAATTCGGAGTTTGTTGCATGTTTAAAGTTGCTGGTTCTGTCCCGGTTGTTGATTTTACTGTGTGATTGATTGAAACCTACTTGATGCTATCATGATTTGGGCTGATTGCCATGTTTTGGGCTTCGTGCCGATTATTTGGATCCCTTAGGGATTATTATCACTGTTTCCATGATGCTTAGCATGTTTTCATGATATCAGTCCTGAGTTAAACATTGTCTCGAAATGATTAGTAAATTTTTAAAGTTTTAAACACTTAATCGATAATTCCTAATAATTGGAACTGAAAAATGATAAACTTGACTGTGTCTGTGTAGCTTACATGCATATATCTGGACTGAGTGTGGATCGGGTTGTGCACCGCAGCAGTGTTGCATGTGCATTTTTGGACTGAGGATGGATCGGGCTGCACGCCGCCGCGGTGTGATATTGATATTGCGCTTGGGCTGTAGGAGCCCATCTGGAGTCTGAACCCCCACAATGAGCGCCGGTACCCAAATGTATCGGGTTGTGCGCCGCAGCGGTTATGTGCATTGCATTGCATTCACGCATTGATTCCTGTTTCTACTACGTGGCATGAAATTCAACACTCTCATAGCATTGGCATCCATGCTCTTTCTTGTACTGTGCACCAGATACCCTGGTGTTAATTGCTAATAGAGTGTTGTGCCCGAGGGGATGACTTGTGTGCGGACTTGCACTACCTGATATCGCATTCATATGCTTAACTGGTGGAAAAAGGGATATTTTCAAAAGAGATTTTTAACTGAGCTAGATGTTTCTAAAGGATTTTCACGGTTTTACTGTTTTCTCTCAAGGTTGTACTGTCCTATATAGCATGATGGAGTGTTTTACGTGTTTTTTACCGCTCAGTTATTATTTACCCTTATTACTCATTGAGTTTGAGTACTCACTTTACTCCCTGCACCTCGCGTGCAGTTGCAGGTATTGTTCACCCGGTAGCGGGTTATTAGCGGATTGAAGGTATTGCTATTGTAGCTGAGCAGGGTGACTGCCAGCATTCGCGGCACCGGACTTCATCTTTTGAACTCCAGATTTTATTTTGTATTTATTATTGGCCCTGTAGTGGTGTTAAGTCTTCTTTAGATGCTCATGACTTGTGACACCCCGGTCGGGTTGTGTTGGGTGGTAAATATCAGTTAGTATTGCCATTAAATCGTATTATTTATTCATTTATGTTTATTAACTGTTAATTGAGGCATTTTTGTTCTGTTGGCTGGCCTTGTCTTCACGAGAGGCGCCATCACGACCGGGTTTGGAAATTGGGTCGTGACAAGTTGGTATCAGAGCCTAGGTTACTAGGTCTCACGAGTCATGAGTAGGTTTAGTAGAGTCTCGCGGATCGGTACAAAGACGTTTGTATTTATCCTCGAGAGGCTGCAGAACCTTTAGGAAAACTTCACTTTCTTGGAATTCTTATCGTGCGTACTTGATTCAGCTTGAGATATAACTCTTGAAATTCCTGCCACACATCTGTATGCGCACATGAGCGCTCAGTATTATATGTGCCTTGATGGCTTGTGATTCCCCGATCAAGGGGCGAGATGTGATCCCGTGAGTTTGATGTTGGGCCAGTCTAGAGGACTTGAGGCCAGATCTTGCCTATGGCTTGAGCACTGAGGTGCTGATCGTGTGAGCAAGTGTTTTGAACTTATATGTTCGGTATTGTCCTTATTAGCCGGAATGGCGGTTGGATATCCATGTGATGAGTATGTTATTACAGCGAGATGTATCTATGTGACTCGGTAGTGACGAAGAAGTCTACTGGATAGTAGGTGAACTGTTAAGTGTTCGATTCCTATTGTGATTCGATGTGTGGCCCGAGTTATGGGCGCGTGAAAAATATTTTGTGTCTCCTAGTTGGAAAGCAAAGTGCAATACGTGTGGCGATATGAGTTCAGACTCAGGAAGACTAGATGACTGTGTAACGTATATAATGGTGGAAAGGTGTGCTGAAATACTAAATTAAGGCGAAGCAGGTGGGTTATCTCCTGTGGAGTGTTCTTAAGTGATACGATTCTTATGTATATTGTTAGAAGATCTCATGTGTAATTGAAGAGTACGTGTTGTAATTTGAAAATTTGGGTCGATTCAGAGAGTGGACTCAACTGGTGTGGGGATGAATGCGAGGTTTGCAGAGGATTATAGTACTAGATGATCTATGTTTTCACAAACTTGTAGATGATGTGTGTTTAATCTCACTATGATATTGTGGCATCATTTGAGTAAAAGTATTATGGGTTATTAAATGTGTCCTGATAGATGGCTTCGAGCCAAGTTGGGGAGGTTGCTGTTGATTAGCTGATCACACGGTTATGTGCTATGTTATTTTCGTTTCGAGGTATACTGGCGGATCAGTCCTGGTTGCAGAAAATGAGCCGAGGATGGCACGAATGAAGCAAAATTTTGATAAAGGTTATATGGTGCTTCGTAGATGTGAGGAAATAATAGGATGTCTTGACCTATTGCTGGTAAAGAATGCCAGTGCATAGAGGAGGAAGATGCTTGTTTGTATTGAGATGAGGTCGTATCCTGCGGTGTCAGAGTGCCAATGAGGCACAGGTGGTTTTGTTAGCTGAGCAGGCTAAATGCAAGTTGAATAGAGTGAATGAATCTCGAAAATGGTTCTACATGTGATGATCAGGTGTCGTAAGGTTGTGTATGTGGTTGGAGACTATGTTTTCATTAGAAAAGATCAAGACTTGTGGTATTTTATATTAATTATGGGATTCTATGTATCAGTATCTGGGAAGTAATGGTAACGAATTTCATATTCGCAGGAAGTTCTTCGGGGTAAAGTACTCTGGAATGTGGGATTTCTGGGAATGATTGAGAGAGTATTCAGTGGCCATGGGTCTTAGACAGTGTGGTCTTATGTTCGAGTCTCGTGTGGTAGGCCTGGATGGAGTCATTGTGATGCTACAGTGAGGAAGAAATATCAAGTGGATGATGAACAAAAAGAGAAATTTGATAGATGGAATAGCTTGATTGTAGACCGAATCGGTATGGTAAGGATATGATTAATTCTTCGTATGTATTCGAGGTAATGAGCTTTTACTGGTATTGTGCAGCAAGGCTCTTGAGTTCTGACAGTTTGCTTAGCTTGGTTCGGATAGAAGGATTCAGTCCTGGCAGTTTAGCTTGTGCAATGGAATTGGGAGAGAGAGTTCTTGATGAGTTTTACCGTGGTTTAGAGAAGTATATATTGCCTATGGGCATGCGAAGCATGTAATGTGTAATGATTCTTCTTCTAGATGGGATTGATGGAAGGTCTTGGCTGGATGGGTTATAGTTCAGTTCTGAAAAGAAGTTCATAAAATTCCTAGGCAACGGGTAGCCTTAGGTAACCACGGAGATGGTACTGCTAATTGGAAGTAATTTGACGAGGGTATATGTTTCAGAAAAAGGGCAATGTGATTAAGTTGATGGAACTTCGGTAGTGTTGCGGCATTTTTCTTGATATATCGACTGCCGATATCTGAGTTTGTTTGATGGCACATGAGAATTTTAAGAATATCTTTTCGTGGAATGATTAGGTACTTGAGGTGTAATATGTATTCATATGGCGAAATTTGGGATCAGGTACAGTGATTCGTGTGCTATATGGAGTTGGAGACTGGGAGTTCTCATGTTCAAGCTAAGTAGTGGTTGTGAATAGTGTGTATTGGTACCGTTAGCGGCTATTAGGATTGGAGGCCCGAGTGGATCCTTTCTTTGCTTGGTATATTATATTTTGGACATGATATAGGAGTGTAGACTAGATGTCTCAGTGTTGGGTTATTCTGGACTATTGTGCTATGGGTTATGTCGGAAAATGCCACAGGTTGCGTGGCGAGGTGCATCGGACTATGTTCTAGCAGAATGGTTATGTTCCAAAGACCAGCAGACGGCTGGCAAGGATTGCTTTTATTAATTGGGCCTTCGTAGCGGGAGTCAGTATAGAGGTTTCTACCATTGATTCAGTTCCGGTATTGAGGGACTTTTTCGGATACGTTCCTTGTGGCCGGGCATGTCGTCGGGCGAGATTGTGGATTTCGGCATTTATTTTGCGTCGGGCACCGTATCATACGGCTTCTGCAGGAGTTATAAAAAGCGGAAGGAGCAGCTTCAGGCTTCTTGGTATTGAGTTCGTTGGTAGGCCGATGTGGCTACGTATTTAGATTGAGATGGCTTGGTTGGCCCCAATATATATTGTTGAGGGATAGGTTGAATCTATCGTTATTGAGCCTGCTAGTGATCTGGAGAGATCTATGAGTTGCTTTTCTGTGATGTGAGGCGTTATGATTTTTGGAGTGTGGGCACGTATAGTACGGTATTATCAAGATTCATAGTGGAAGTTGAGGGGGAAGGACCTCAGTTGTGTTTGAGTTTTGTAGCTTACAACGCTATAAGTAGATATCATTATGCACTCAGTATTTTGTTGTAATGAGCAAATTTGGCTCGATGTGCATCTCCTTATGTGAGATATCTGTGTGGATCGTGTGGCACGTCGCCACGGGTATGTTATCTGGATCGGGTTGCACGCCGCACCAGTGTGATGTTGAGAATAGTTTTCCATATGTTACTTTGTATGCCTTGCTTCCTGGTTTCTGAGGAAAGTCCGTATTGGGTGTTGCTCGGCGAATAGCGCATCGGTTGTGTCCTTTCAGGATTGAATGGTGTATATTACTTGCTTCACCTTGGGTGTGATGGATTGCTTGGTTTTAGACATCAATCTATGTGTGGCTGTCTATTTTGAGCATGGTTACTTGAGGTGCTTCATGTGCAATAGTGTTTGGATAGGATCGCGCGTTGTGGCAAGGCCACGTGAAGTTATGACCTTTCGAGGAGGATTCAGGTACTCTATTTCTATTATGTGAGACAGGGTCTTAGCTTTGTGTTGTAATGGTACTGTTGATCTTGTGGTACATCTCTTTCATTTGAGTCATTTGTCATGATTTGAGTATGTTCAGACCGCCTATCATTTGCGCGTAGATTATGCAAGTTGTGGCTTAGGCCTGTGATGAAGTGTCATATCACCAGAGTGGTGCATTGAATTCGAGGTGATCATTGGAGCCATTAAGGAATACGAACAGATTTGTTTCCAGCTGGTTAGAAGGATAATATCGAGGTTTGGCCCGGAAATCTGTTGTGGAATTAGTCAAAATGAAGTGGCCTCATGTATGGGTAACCTGAGGAACGGTTACGGTTTATCGCGTGTTTTATTTATCATTGGAAGTATATGAAAGTGTTGGAATAAGACTTTAGCTAATAAGAGGTTCCTATCGGTAATTGAGTATTGTAGGCAACTGCTGTGAATAGTGACTATCGTTTTGAGTGTTAGATTGTGTGATATATTGCATGATTTCACCTGAGGTTGCAGGCATGGTTTATTACAGCTGGTTCGAGTTTATTCTGAATATTGACGTGAGGTTCTGATTTTGACTATGATTTCGGAAAGTGCAATGTGGTCCTACGGATTATGGTTTAGATGGATTGTGAAATTTCAGCTGTGTTGTATTATCGGACCTATGTGACATAGGGTGACGTGGGATCACCCCGGGTATGTGTTTCGTAAGGTTATACAGCTATTGGTTGGATTCTAGGACAACTCTGGGAACGCTCGAGGACGAGCGTTGGTTTAAGTTGGGGAGAATGTGACGACCCGACCCGTCGTCTCATGTGTTTCCATCCCGTTTTCCCCGTTTATTGCTCCTTCATGATTTATTATATGTGTCGGGCGAGTTTGAGTTGACTCGGATTGGATTTGGTAGGAAATGGGGCAATTAGTCTCTTTAAGGAAAGGTT